>JAKMXF010000341.1:186703-221909 GCA_024704765.1 Oopsacas minuta | reverse complement strand
TAACAAATTAATGACTACACATGACAGATAACAAATTAATGACTACACATGACAGATAACAAATTAATGACTACACATGACAGTTAAACAAAAATTTCATAAAACTTTCATAAATTACAGAATTATAATGAATAAACAAAGCTGAAGTATTTTGACAAATTCCACCATTACATTAGTGTAACAATCATAATTCTTTTATAAATTTGATTTGTAAATCTGTAAAACAAATCAAATTCTTAAATATATTTGTGCAATTGTGTAATTAGAATCTGATAACAGAGAAATAATTACGGAAAGATCCAAATAATATATTCCCTGAGGACATATCAACACAAATCGTTAATTAGATAATATTCTTTGAAAGTTCACTTAAAAATTAATCAATGTTGAAAGTTCGTAATATCTCTAAGAAGACAAACTAAATACAAATTAAAATATAGTCGTACGAAGCTACGTAATCCCACAATCAAAACTAACTGTTTAATAGCTGGAGTATTGCACTAGCTAGCTACTTTAATAAAATGAGCAGCAACAAAGTTTTTCTGTTATTATCATCACTGCTAATTTACTAAATTGTGCATGCAGGAAATGGAAGCTGTATAGCTAACCAAGATGTAAATTGTACAATTACGAACTTAGTATCTCGATGTACCATCATCAATAATACAGGACTTATGCAAGAATCATTATAGAATTGTAGCCAGAGGGACGAGTTGATATTAACCATAGACCTGACTAACATAACCTACAGCTTAGTACAGTTGTGGATAATTGTACTGGAAAACTCTATAGTAATGCTAGATATTGAGTCTGTACCAGTTAACATGACTGCATTAACATTAGCTGGTGGAGGTACAATAAAACTACAGAACCAACAGGATATAGATGGTACTGAAAAATTAACATTCTTCCAATATTTCGAGAATATCTCAACAGCTATTATGATTGCTAGATTTCAATTTTCCTTCTCTCCATCTTTTACTGAATTGAAGAGTTTAAGAATCTTGATAACAGGAGTATTAAAAGGATTGAATAGTGACACCGGGTTTGGAGGCGTGTTATGTCTGGATAGCAGTGTAGTTAGTGGGCTAGTATACTACAATCTTACTCTGTTGCACTTAATTTCAAATGGGTTTCTGGTATACTGTAGTTACTATATGGATAATATACGTTATACCATAGTATCAAATCAGCGATCACCTGTTATTTATTACAATATTCTTCACAACGCCGAGTGGTCGTAAAAGACAGGTGTTATTGTTAAATTAAAACTTCGATATATAGTAGACTCCGCTCATAGAGCCACAGTTAATCGGGTCTCTTGGCCAGAAACAGAACTATACAAATAATGCTAAATTACTTCGATTAATCGTGCTAACACCTTTTTCCGCTTAATCGGGTCTAAATAGCCTCGTCCCGATGTGACCCTTTTAAGCGGAGTCTACCGTCCTATGATTTAGTGGTCCGTACACAATACTAGATAAATATGCACTGTATCACTTTCTATATCATGTCATGTGGACGTTATAATAGCTTATCCCACACTATTAGAGATAATAATTACATATGTGTTCTTACAAAACTACAAAGCGCTAACATATACTAGTGAGAGAATTAGGAATGTCCATGTAACGAACTAACAATCATCATTCAATACTTTGGTGTATATGAAATTATAATGATTACAGTTCATGAGAATATACTGGCCCACTATACTATACTACAGTCGGGCCAGTAATTATGTCACCACAAATATGAACATTCAAACGTGTAATTATACATATATAATCGAACTACTCTTGATCACGACAACAAAGGATCAGAACACACTTTATAACGATATCTTCTATTGCTATATAACCATATCTTCAGACTTCTCCGAACAGTGACATACAAAATGTTCAAATTAATCACAATCAAATTAAAATACACAACTAGATTAATAAAGTGATCAAATACCAAAAGGTAATAGCTGATTTCACCGAGAACAATCCGTGTGGTATCTTCAGGTATTCTGAAATTAAAGATGTGATAAGATGTATAATACCAGCAAGGACTGTAGTAAATCGATTGGAATATTGTATACAAATGAATAATATAATATTCTTCAAGATATATAATTCTAAAATAAATAAGAATACACAAACAAGTACTTTATATTGTTTCAACAATCTCTCTGTTGCATATATACATTAAGATTATGGAAATGGTACGCATCTATAACACGACTATTCATGGCAGGAAAGAATTTATTCTTAGAAATATAGAACACAATAAAGAGGCTTATTTGACCCATGAAACTTTGGGCGATAGAAACAAATATGCTAATGTATGGGATAAACTGGGATATTATCATGATCAAATAGATCACCACTCCTAACATGATGAATCGAATAATTGTTCTCACTTTCAGTTCATTTCTAGCAGCAAAACTCAAATGGAGAAGAGATGCACAGAATAACCAAATCATCATGGAAAATGGAAAACAACCAAAGACCGAAAGGACTTACTGAAGAATAGTAGAGGGCTTGTTTTTATAGAAAATCCCGATAAATGAGTTAGTATATGCTGTACAGTTTGGATCATTTGAGATAACACTCACCTTATGGATTGGATATAACATGACTCCGTATATATTTATAAATGAACTGTCGTCAGCTCAGAACATAGAAATATGAGAAATATAAAATACCGAAATAGGTTTTCGTTTTGCATAAAGAGGCGATCCGTATAATCATTGCTACTATCTGAATCCATCAAAGCTACAAGTCTCTTTGTATTCCGTATCTGTGAGTATATGCTACTCAAGACATAAACTAACCACGAGATGCATAGTAGAGTGTACATTAGTCCTAACACCTGACCGATGTAATAAGTTGTATCATCAACATCGATTAAACTGTCCAACACTCTCTCATAATTTGAACTGGAGTTAATCATCCAATACAATTATACTTATAAATGACTGACTGGATCATTTCTAAAATATAGAAATATTTTCTAAGGAATATATGGAAAATGGATTTTCTATCCAGCAACCTAGGTTGCTCGTTAGAAAGGTCTATGAAAATATTTATAATACAATCAATCTAGATTCTAGAATCTATGCAAATACACACTTCGTTATTGCACACTTGCATGTTGGTTTAGGATAGTATTACAGCTCTAGAATCAGTGAATAAACATTTTTTGAGATATCATGAAATCAGATTGACGAATGATTGTGATTTCAGGCCCTGTATTCTTAATTAAAAATATTTAGTGCAGCTCCTATAAAGGGTTGTAAGCTGGTAACTGCACAAAGTGGCCAGTGAGATTTTGTTCATAGAGCTTATTCATTGGGGTAGTCGTCTCTGAGTGAACTTTTCAATACCGTTAATATTTTACCTGATTTCTTATGAGGGTTCGACTGATCCAGTCGGACAATCTAAGAAAAATCATGTATGGTCCAGTATGCAGTCATGATGCTGCTAGTCCATTTAATAATAATTATATTTACGTATTTAATTGGAAACTTTAACTACTAACTAACCATGAAAGAAAGCAACCCCTGACTGAATTTTATATCTGTTTAATTGATTCGAAATAAGATAAATTATAAGTGAAATAATTCAACTAGAATCTTTTACTGGAGGCGCCTTAGGCTCTTCTATAGCTAAAGGAATCCATTCATCTTTCATTGCTTCCCACCTCTCCTTCCATATCGCTAACCTATCTTTAGTGTAATGTTTCTGTCTATAATCCCATTCACAGGATAATACCACTCTTAAACAGTTAGCACAGAGTTTAGGAAACATGATTGGGTGCCCACAAGTAGGACATCCTGTGATCCCTGTCTTCAGGGGAATAATATATCTAAGCTCTCGTCGCTTAGTGCGGCTTTTCAATGATTTCTGTTTGGGAGCATACGCCCAGATAATTCCTGGAGGAGATAGTGTGTTAGTTGGATCTGCAGCAAGAGAAGGAGCTATGATTGAGAGCTCCATAGGAAATATTCTTATGAGTAATCGTAACAATAATGACATGTTATGACCACTAATAATGCTAATTAAGTTGCAAGAGTTAAAAATATTCTAATTTAAGCCTTTCTCATATAACACTTAGTTACGAATCCATCCGAGAGGATATACATGCAGTACTGCTATATATCAGATCCGCGATAAGTATCTTGAGGGCAACAATAATAAGATTATCAATATATATGTATCAGTGTAAAATTATATTGGAGTAACAAACATTTACACAAATAATACATTAAACTGAATTAATACAATAGATTTTCTCAAGATAGATCAGAAGAGTCTCAGATCTTCTGAAATAGCTGTAGCTATACGAGTCTCATCTTGTGACAATCCAGCATACAGTCTGTGATGACATGTAGTAGAGTAACCTTGTGGATTGGGACATATTGTCCGTAACACATATTCTCTGAAAACAGGTTTCCCGAATGAGGGTTGAGAAGAATGTATCCCACCTCCATCTAATCCCATTTTCCGTTTGAAAGGACTATGACTGGAGAGAATTGATTTAAACACGCCACGTACTGCCTGCCCCTGTACAGAGTTAGCTGCACCCTCAATCTGTATGCCCTCAGAGGTTGTCTTCTGTAGACGGGCAGCTAAGCCTAATAGCTCAGCACTCACGTCTTGGAAGTGAGTACGCATTTCCAGATCATTGAACACATGGTATCCATGCATGAGGTAATGGTATATAGCCTGTACAGAGCAGAAGTGTGCGTCAATACGAGCTAGTAATGGGAGACAATCTGTACAGAATTTGACTGATAAATCTGAGTAATTATTCTTCAGTTGTTCTACCTCTTCCAGTTTAGCCTCCAGCTCTCCTAAGTGCTCACTACACCGTCTGTCACATGCAACAGGTAGAGATGAGAAATGGTTAAGAGCTACTTGGAGGAGATTAGGGAAGATGAGACAAGCTAGCTGACTGGGACTGAGTGTGGAGAAGAACTGGAGTATCTTCTCCGCTTCTTTGGTATCATCAAATAATCGTTTCTGTCTGCTAGAGGGTACAGACTCTGCATCCTTCCATGCCTGTAGCCAAGTACTGTCACTACCTCTGATACGAGTACTGAGCTTACCTTGCACGTAACTAGTAGTATCTCTACATATCATAGGGTGCTCATTAGTGGGAGTGTCTAAACTGCTGAAAACAGACTCAAAGTTGGTAGAGGGGGTAGAATTTGAATCCATAGGAGATTGCAGGTCCATTGAAGAGAACATACTCTCTACAGGAATGAAGTCTCTAGGGGAGTACCATCTGATAAAATCCTCCAGGACACACCCCGGGTTGGCAGCCTTGAAAGCAGACATATCAGAGCGTAGAGTCATACTCTGCATTGATGCTCTAAGGAGAGAAGCTTCCTGTGAGCATCCCAGCTGACTCAAGATGTTAGTCTGCTCTAGGAGGGCATCTTCTGTTAGAGGGGCCTGCTCCTGTGTGACAGGGATGTACATAGGATCACCAGTCAGCATCAGGATCATACCGGAATCTTTGAGTCTCCCAGTCCCCTCTAGAGAGGAACAGCTCTGGTACATGCTAACTGATACATCGTCCCCCTCAGAATCCAGTTCCCGGGAACTCAAACCGTCACTAGCTTCAAAGAATTCATCTGAATCTGACGTAGCGGGGGATCCTATATGTACCGTACCCTCCTCCTTATCAAACCTGACATCTGAAGTGAGAGATTGTCTGGGAGATGAGGCTAGTGTCTTATGTCGGATACAGCACTGTAGCATTTGTAGCTTTTGATGTAATAGGCCAAATTGGAAATCTGGTATCTCCCCGTCTATATCCGGTAGCTCTTCTCCGTTCTCCCAGGCACGACGAAGTTCAGATATGACGTCATGCCAGAGCTGCAGTAGTCCCGATAGTCCCCCGTGACTAAACACTACAGCACTAGCACATATACATATCCGCTCTGTTAGACTACCAGGAGGAGATGTCTTGTACTTACAGGACTTGGATGGAAAAGGAGGGGAGACTGAACGATTAAAGAGGTAGTTCATCATGTGCTGGAGCATGCCTAGTTTGAGAGGTGTGTCTGTGTCTTTGAGGGAACGAGGACGAGGCTCGGTTCTACCTGTCACGTGTTTGAGAGCGTTCTTAAATCTGGCTTGTTCCTCACTAGCTTGAAGGTAGGCACCGGGTACCAACTTGTCCAGGAGAGAGGAGATGGAGTCTGTGTGCTTGAAAAGTGTGGAGAATGTTTCTAGAGAGCTGGATAGGTAGCACTCATTGTCTCCAGGAGCGGAGCATGAGACAAACCATCGATTAGCTTCTAGAGGGTTAAGATCAGAGAATGACTGGTTATCTCTGATAAGAGATTCATCCTGTGTAGGCCAGCAGACACTGAGTGTTAGAGTAGAGATGGGAGAAGTCTTAGACCCATAGGGCAGACGGTCCCATTTGGAGGGGGAGGGGTGGGAACAAGGGAAGAATCGCATGAGAGAGGTACAATCTCCCCGGTAGGTATTCTTAACTGAGACTTGCATCTTGAGACTAGGGAGAGAGGGGGTGGGAGATAGCTTGCCTTTAAGGAGCTCTACTAAACCAGATAAGTATTGGAGGTTAGGCGGCACCTGACGGATGTGTACCATCTCAAACCATGTCCGTCTGTGATCGTAGTGCCCTACCCCTACATACATCTGTCTGTCCCCCTCCTGAGACCGAAAGAAGATAGGCAGTTGGTAGTGAGAGGCGTCCATCGCTGGGAGAAGAGAGCTGAATAGGAACCTGGTTTGAGACAGGGTCCAGGTTTGCTGGTGTCTCGGATCGTGTGGGGCTAAGAGGGCAAAGTTCTTGACTCCGTACCAGCGGGTGACAGGGTGTGCACGCATAGGGAAATCTCCAGCTGGATCCTCTGACATCATCTCGTGAGGATAGGAGCAGAGAGGAATGAGAGTATGACTTTGATGGTCTCCATGCATGTAGAATGATAGAGAGAACATAACTTCGTTATAAGATATAGTGGTAGATAGAAATGTACCTGTTATACTCGTGTTTTGAGTTACATTCATTTTGCTCCATTCCTGTAGAGTAGCGTCTAATGCGGAAATAAACACTTCCCAAGGAGTGACTGTTGTAAAATCATTTATCTCAAATACAGTACCGTCAACCTCGCCCAAAGAGTCCAGCTCAGAGAGGAGATTTCCATCAGATAGAGAGTGTAGACTTGAAGTTAGAGGTGTGTGGCCTTCTGTTGGTGCAGGGAATCCTTCCATACAATACTTCAACGTGATATACTAAGGTGAATTATCATCATGGTAACAATATAATTCAGAGGAATGTTAGTACGGAATTGCTGAAAATAAATCGAAAACTAATATATTTCGATTGCTAGAAATATGTCATACAGTTTCGAAAATGTTTATATAAATCCTAGCTACATGTGTGGTAAAATGGAATGTATTATTACTACTAATCTGACAATAAATTGAATCCAATAACGCAACATAGCAGAGCTAGAATATTCAGTTATGGAAGTTAAACCTTTAAAAGAGAAAAGTACATCTGATCAGTAGACTGTATTAATGTAACTGATCTCTGCTTTGATTAATGTTAAGCTGTAGCTTACTAATCTGTGCATCCAGTTGGTACAACCTGTCCTCAAATGCTGACTCATTAGTCAGAGTACTACATACAGGCATTACATTCGATGCTGATGGTTTCTCAGGTGTTTGTCTGACATAGCTATTGACAGAACTAACAGCTGATGAATCTATGATTTTATCTCGCTTAACAAAGTTCTCTAGTTCTCTAACTGTCTCAGCTATACACACAGGTTGAGAAGAGTTGGTATCTCTCATGCTCTTGAGTAAGTTCCTGTGTGTGTGCAGTAAGATATCCTTATACTCTCCACACTTTGATTTCACTCTCCGTAACTCTGCTTCCTTAGCTATAATCGTCTCAGATACGTGAGTACCTACACTTAAACTATCTAACTCAGCACTATGAGTGACAGCAGGGTCCAGTAGATGTATAGAACTATTCAGAGAGCGTACAGAGGAGCTGTATAGCTCATTTCCTCTCTCTAGTTCTGAAGAAAATATCCTGTTTCTCTCTTCAAAATCATTGAGGTCACCTTTCAGCTGCTGTAGTGCTGAGTTAAGACTGTTACGCTGTCGTGTAGTCTGTGACAACTGGTGTGCTAGCTCGTCTCTGTTAGTTCTCAGTCTCCGTAGACAATTCTCTAACCGTTGACACTGTTCTGACAAGCGACATCTGTCATCCTTCAATCTAGTCACCTCAGATCTCAGCTGATCTATCTCAGAGGATGCTCGACTGGCTGTAGGATTTTCAGTATTAGTTCCTACCTCGTGTCGTATTGGTAGGAGGGAATGACTGTAAGCTTTGAGGTCTGAAGTAGAGAGAGGTTTCACCTGAGGACCTAGATCAGAGGAGAAGGTGGAGGAGAGGGCAGGAGGGAGGGGGAGGGGGTTTGGATTAGTTGAGTCTAGGAGCTGAATTACCGCCATCAGTTGGGGTAACAGACCTTGACATTCGTAGGGAAGAGATAAGTGAGAGCTCCTGGAGGGGTCTAATCTATGAGCTAGAGACTGCATTAGTCTCTGAGTAGCTAGAGAAAGGAGATGAGAACTGGTCTGAGAGGAGTAGGCAGGAACTGTGCTGATAACAGCTGGTGATGTAATAGAGGAGGTGGGAGGTAGTGTGTAATCTGTAGTAGTTGACCTCAGCGTGACGTCAGAGTGACTAGCTGATAGTTTAGTAGGTAAGTCATCGGGTTTATCTTTCTTAGTGAGGGTGGTGGAATTCTGTTTATTTCCTACTCTAGTGTTATTAGTAGCATGTCTCTTAGCAGGAGGAGGATTCTGAGTGACAGCCATCTTCTTACGATGTCTTGAAGTCTTAACAGTGGTTGGGAGCTTAGCTTCATTCAGGACGTGTTTACGAGAATGTTGCTCGCTCTGCTTCTGATCTACTTCCAGCAGTGAGTATACAATCTCACTGCACTTTTCCATATCAGACAAGAGTCTAGCTTGTGTAGGACTGTTAGAGAGATTTTGCATTTGAACGTATAAACCTATGTTATAATGTTTCAACGAAATACTTAACACTAACTACAAGGATTAGGGAATCCTATTTTCTGGAGACTAGATTAATGTTTGGGGAGTCATATTCCCTACTGAATTATATATGTTCAGGAAATATTATTCACCAGAGGGGAACATTGGGTAGAACCAATTCCCTAGTGAATAATGTTAGAGGGAATTCACTGTGCACCTGTGTTCTTATCAGCGATACCCACTGTATAGATTATGTGCAGGGCCGGATTAAGACTTTTCGGGGCCCTAGGCCATACATTTGGCGGGCCCTACGTATTCCATTAAGACTAAATACAATTGTATGAAAATACATTCAATATGTAGTATACAAGTAATTAGATAAATGCATTATCACATATCCGTCAAATTAACCTTTTTCTTGATGTCATTTTTGCAAAGTCATCAATGATATCCTGAAAGTCGATGTTTTTCTTCAAATACGATTCAATGCCTCACCCATAAATCATATATTACTACCACTACCAGATTCCTTAACGTGAATTCCGCCACAGAAATCCGATATTGGCCCACTATAAAAATACCATTCGTGCTTGACACGAAATTGAGTCTCTCTCCAAAATACCAAGCCTCGTTTAAATAATTTTGCAGGAAATCTTATCATGCGGGGGTCCTAGGCATGCGGGTTTGAGTGATTCTAGACTCCACATGAGCTGTTTAAATTCTAAATCAGCATGCGGAACCATAGCCAGTTCCAACATCAAAGATTTTGTAAATAAAGAGACTGATCCTCTCCCAAAGGTAGTTACTCATCCCGCATCCGGATGTAATTATTAATAGCCTCCATCACGATATTAGACAGGCTAAGACCGACATACTTTGAAGGATAATAAATTCCTTGCTGGTGATAATATATCTATTGCTGACTTCCAATTATTATACGAAATAACTGATTTATATTTACTTCAGATTCTTTTTGTACTTTCGATTTTTCATACTATCATTAGTTGGTGGATTTATATCATTTACCATTATTTTTCCAGTCCATGCAGTCACTAAAACTTTGATCCCAAAATTAACACATTAACTGGTTTAGCAATTTTCTTCACCTCACAACCAATTTATATGAAAATATTGGTTGCATGGTACCCCTATTTTTGAAGGGATAAATTTTCCGTCTCAGGCCTTTTTAGTATACTGCTACCGTGTATTATGTATTATGAGTAATATTTTGGTCTCTTAGGGGTTCACAATCCTATTTACTGATCCTCTGTTTATACAATCCAATCCAAGGATTTCTGTTATTTATTGAAATTTATAGAATATTATATCTAGAAAACAAGGGGTGGACCAAATGTATACATACGTACCCTACCTAGGGGTTGCACCATATAGTATGCACCGTAGCTTTGCTATGTATGCATAGTCTAGGGTGTTATCCAGGCGTATGTGGCGCGTTCAATTTGCAATTAATTACATACTTGTATTTAATCCGAAAGGCCTTGATTCAAATCCTCATTGCTAGATTTGAATTATAATCAGGGGTATATTTATATTTAATTGACTGAATGATCTTTTGTAAATATCATTTGTGAATATAAATTTAATAAAGCTAATAATACTTACATGTAAATTTACAGGGGGCGGGGGGGAGAATAATTGGGGGAGGGGACAATTTATTATTGCGAAATGATTGAGCGGCAGGCTCGTTAATGTGAATATTGTGATTATGATAGGAGAATAACTGAGTTCAAAATCAATTGATTAACCGATTACGGCCGAAGTGTTACTTTCGTAACAAAAAGGAACACGTAATTTTACCACTTCGTTTTATCTAATTCCCGCACTCAAATCGAGATTCCAGCACCTTATTACGTCATAAAATCACACATTTTCCCAGCCGTATTCGGTTAATCTCAAAGTAACCTCATTACAGACTAAGGATGGGAAGTAGGTAGATATTTATTTAGCTGATTAGAGACATTAGAGGATACAATTATACAAAGGGTATAATTCTAGAACAGAGTGATACAGATTAAAGCTAAAAAGAAACAGGCGACATTAAAATATATACTTATTATCAAATTGTATGCATAATACAAGAAGGATCAAAGGCTGGTCCACCGTTCTCGATTGGCAGTGCACATGTAAATAATTGCTGATGATTAAATCTAAGAATTCACAGTATAATCAAACACAGATTACAACAAGGAATTGACAGCTTTAGTTTATGAACAACAAAGGCTAAAGAACATTGCTCGTGGATACTTGTTCTTGTTGAAAAGTTCGATCTTTCCTCTTCTGACGTTTGGCTAATAATTTCTCTTTCGTGGATTTCCCTGTGGCTGAGGGATTCTGCTCTCGAGGGGAGATTATAGATTCGTCCATAGGTTCAGGCTGACCTGTCCGAGAGGAAACAGCTGAGTTCACGCTATCAGTGTCACTGAATTGAAGATCTGATTTGTTGCGTTTTTGTGCATTACCCGTACTTCCGTAGTTCTTCTCTTGTATACTGCGAGTTCGTGAGCTAGCAGAGCTGTTAGGCCGATTCCCTAGTCCTATCTTGTTTATCTCTTCTAATGAGTCGTATTTGGAGATGAGTTCACTAGTTCTGTTAGAGGTCAATGTCTCATCAAGCGTATTCTCATAGACAGGTCTCTTATTCCTACTCCTGGAAGGCAGGAAGTCGGTAGGAGAGTGTCGTGAGTGTATTAGTAGGGAACTTGATTTTGTGACGTCATCTTCATGCATTAGATGAGACTTACGATGAGTATTATTATTCATGGTGACATCATAATCAAACCTGCTGCTATTCCTACTGTGAGAACTACGAACAGATTGATTATCATCTGAGTCTATTAAGTCAGAGGAAGCGTGTTTGTGGTTGCTATGGCGCGGAAAGTCAAAGTCATTATCAATCACGTGCTGTACTCCTAAGCTAGATTTTCTACTGTATGGGTAGTGTCTGGGTATTTGAGGGGAGTCCTCAAAGGATGTGGACATTTCATCATCGAGAGAGAGGTCTTCATCAAAATCTGTTTCCATTGTTTTCTTAAGTTTTTCAGATCGCTGTTGCAGAGATCTCAGCTGATCGTTCTTCTCCTCTAAGTCCTGTTCCCTCTCATCTACCAGTCTCTCTAACTCTCTCTTCTTCTTCACAGCTATCTCCTCTCTCTCCTCTGACTCCTGGAGAGTATTGCGTAGCTTCTTAATATCAGTCTGTAGCTTCTTGGTTAGGTCATGTTCCTTCAGCTGGTCTAGTTCTGTTTGTACCTTATCTAGCTGTGATTGCAGGCGGTGATTCGTATTTTGTACTCTCTTCTTGTGACTGATCTCCTGCTCTACTCTCAACTCAGACTCACGCAATCTAGTTTCGTTAGCAGGATTACTACTCTTCCGTTTTGCATCAGTCTCCTTTTTGAGTTGTTGTTCCAGATCGTATATCTTTGTTTCTAGTCTCTTCTTATCGTCCTCTAGAGATAGTATATTCTCTTGGAGGTTGGATACTTCTGCTTGTGATATCCTCAGCTGCTGGGTAGCACTATTCAGTTTGATCCTGTCCTCCTTATAATCTTCATCCATCTCTTCAAGTTGTGTTTCTGCCTCTTCCTTGTTACGAATCACTTCAGTCAGCTGTTTATTCAGATCAATAATATTCATATGCATCTTCTCATTACTCTCTTTACTATCCTCTACCTCTAGGTTAAGGTTACGTAGCTTACGAGTAAGTATCTGTACCTGTGTTTGTCCCTCCTCCATTTGACATACAATGTTCTTGTAAGAAGACTTAGCTTTCTGAGATTTGTCTCTCTCATTCTTAATCTCAGATTGTGAGTCATCTAGGAGAGCTCTGGTTAAGATGAGTTTCTTCCTTAATTTCTGCATTGCTACTGAATCAAACGAAGGCTCAGATCTCAGCTGTTGTAACTCAATTTCCATGTCACGTTTATTTCGTAGCAGAGCACTCTTGTCTTCTCTCTCCTCTTCGATCTGCTGCTCCAGGTTCTTAACCTTTTTGTTGTATGAAGCTCGTGTCTTCTCTATTTCATCTTCTAACCCCTCTGTCTCTCTCAAGGCCTGTCTCCGTATAGTTTGTACTTCCAACTCTAGACGCTGCTTCTCCTGCTCGAGCCTCTCAGACTGTATACTCATCTCGTCTCTCTCCTCCTCCAGGTCAGTACATTGTAGCTCCAGAGCATTCCTCTGTCTCCTCAGCTCTGATAGTTCGTGCTGGTCATGTGTAGCATTAGTGCTGGTAGAGAGCTGCATTTCCTCATTAGCCTTCTTCAACTTATTACACTGATCCTCCATAGCTTTGTAGGTACTCTGTAGATTCTCAAGCTCTACATCTAGTGTCAGTTTCTCTCTTGTCAACTTCTCACGGGACTGTTTCTCAGAGGCTGCTGCTTCCTTAAACACTGATAACTCAGCTTCATGTTTCCTCTGTTTCTTGTCAAGCTCTGAGTACTTAGAAGCTTGTTCCTCTCCATGAATACGAGCATCCGTCAGCTCAGAATTGACCTTATTGAATCTCCGTCTGAACTGCTCTAGACTATCGCTGAAATCATCTCTCTCCTTCTCAAGAGCTCTAAACTGAGAATCTAGCTTCTTCTTCCTTATAGAAGTCTCCTCCAACTCAATCTTGTACTGAGATACCTTCTGTTTCAGAGCCTCCACCTCTTGATTAGCAGATGTAGAGTTATATTGAAAAACTTCTCTGCCAGATTCTGTCCTCACTAACAATTTAGCATTCTCATCTTTAAGAGAATCAGAATCAGCTGTTGCTACCTGCAAACTCTTCTGTAGACTGAATACTTTCTCTAGGAGCTCTCTGTTAGCCAGCTGCTCAGCAGATTGTAGATTCTGTAACTCTGTAGAGTGAGCACGTTCTGACGTAAGAGCCTGTGTCATAGCTACAATTCTCTCTTCTAGCAGATCTTCATTCTCTCTCTTGATAGCCAGCTCTTTATCTGACTGCTCTAGTTTCTGAGTGAGGGTTTCTATCTTGTCACGTAGCTTCCTGTTCTCATCTTCTGTCTTCTTCATTTCTAGTACAGGTTTCATTTCGTTCATCAGGTCCCACCACATAGACCCTTTCAGATCAAAGAACACTTTAACATTCCTTTGTATGCATTTGATCGCTAGCTCCTGTACCTTCAGGTCTTTGAAGTGTTGTCGTGCTAGATACCCCCGACATCTAGTCTGTAGGTTAATCAGAGTCTGGTTTGTCTTGTCCTCTAGCACAGAGTTTATCTGATGAAGAGTACCCACACGGAAGAATACCTTGGATTGTCCTAGTTTATACTTCAGTTTGTCAAGTCCCAAAAATCCTTCTAGTAGTTCCTTTGCATGCTCCTTCTGACTGCGGTACTCTTGTACCCTGTTCTTCCCCTGTTCAAGTATCCCGAACCTCCTCAGGAATTCTGAGTAGTGCATCATCTCCGGATAGCCCTGCTTGAAGATACGAGTAGCTTTAAGCAGCTCTCCTGCTTTGAGCTGTTTGCGTACGAATGGAATATTAAAGTCATCTAACGGTACATTAAACTCACTAGAGTTAGCAACTAATGGTAACATCTCTGGAGGATGGGGGACTATACAGCAGATAAAGAACTGGTTTGATTTCCTGATTTCATCCATTATGAAGTCCAGATAGAACTTAGTCAGTAGAGGTACAGAGCTCTTCTTAGCTGTTGAGGCTATACCAGGGATTACCTGACTCTTCCTCCTGGTGTTGTAACGCTTAGCGAGTGGACCATCCTGTGAACTGAGATTAAGAGAAGCAGAGGCTATACCTTTCCCCTGGAAGATGGCAGCGATTGGAGGTCTCTTGGAGGAGGAGAGTATGGCGGGTACGGACCGGATAGAATGGTTCTCTCTCACCCTCTCCAGCCAGTTAGTGACGTGATATGTTACGGGGTAGCTGTTCTGGAAGTGAGATATCAGGAATTTGCTCTCTCCTTGGACCTGTAGCGGCGGAGCAGATCTACTGTGTGACTGCATGTTACCATTAAAGTTAATCTTAATCCTCTCAACTAACATCTGATCAGAAGATCCCGGGAATGAAGACTCCTCGTCTAGTATCCAGAACAACCCTTTACTATCTATACCCTCGTTCTTATGATCAGTAGAGTACTTAGGCTGAGAAGAATTCTTATCTATAGCATCTATGATACGTAAGGGACTCATAGGGGTCTCTGAGAATGTCCATGGCACCTCCTCCTCCATATACCTATCCAGTTCCTGTGTGAATGAGTAATCAAAGAATAACATCTGTAGTCTCTCCTGTGTGTAGTTATGACAGAGATCATCAAATGAAGCAGTCTCTGAGGCAATACTGTAATTCTGGAAACCTGGAGTATCTAGTACATTGATAGAGGTTACGTTAGACTTGTTATGAGAGCTAACTCCTCTGAGAGCTCTGTTGATCAGAAGTACCATAGCATGGAAGGCATGCTCATACAGACCTATCATGAACCATTTGACAGCAGCTTGTGCTCTAGCAGCTGGGGAGAGAGAGCTAGATGCTGAGCTGTTAGAGTTGATGGAAGCAGAAGGAGAGTTTAGTCCTACACTACTTGAGTAGCTTGTCCTAGCTGTATTCATGTGATAGAATAACTCCTGCTGGAGAGTATCTACATTAGTTCCTAGAGTAGTAGCAGCATTCTGTGCAGCTACTGGGTCGTTAAACTTCCCTGTCCCCTTAGGTGTTACAGTCGCACCTGCATGTCCTAGATGGTATACAGCAGCTAGCAGACTCCATATACCTCGTGCCTCCTCCTCTGATATATCCAATAGCTGTAGAGAGTGCTGGATAAGATTCCACAGGAAGTTGTATTCAGCTGAGTCTAGTGATATGTCACTGAAGTTTAGATGTGGTTTATCATTAGAGTAGTTCTGATTTAGTAACAGGTCAGCACTCAGCTGTTCCTCAGCTGAGAAGTACAGCTGATAGAATATATTATAGTTCTGCTCTCCGGGGGGAGGCTCTACTACACGGTTCCTCTCTAGGAGGTAGGGAGTAATGACAGCTGATACTAGTCTTCCCAAAGAGTCGAATTGTAGAGAAGTGAAATTAGTAAAGCGAGTAGCTTGTCCGTTGAGACGGGTAGAAGCACTCCCCATTGACAGCAGTAGTACTTCTGCAGCGAAGAACGTCTCCTTAGTTAGCTCACTATGTGGATAAGCTGCTATTGTACTCAGATATCCGAACACATATCGAGCATTATATGTCTTACCGGAGCCTGAAGTACCCTGCATTACCAGAGTCTGGTCCTGTCTTGAGAATCTCATCTCGCTATAAGCAGTCTGAGCTACAGCGAATATGTGTGGAGGCATGTCATCCTTCTGACAGCCCCGAAACATTTCTATTACTCTCTCACTGAAGCACTTCAACTCACGGATAGGATTTATTACAATAAGATGTCTACCTGCATAGGTGTGTACTAAAGAATTGTTATAGCGAGTACGTAGTACGTGTATACAGTTAGTTTCATTCAGGTATGTCAGTTCTGCTAGATTCTCAATACCCTGTACTATGTTCTGAGCTGGTTCTACGTCATCATGATCCACTGACAATACCTGTCCTGTCTCTGCTACCTTAACCCTATACCCATCCACTAGACCGGATACACTCCGCTTTAGATCGCTATACCGTCCCATACCCGGAGGATTACTGGATGTAGATGTGACGTCATCTACTGGTATAACTCCACAATAACCTGCCTTATGAACCAACCAGTGTAGCCCTGTGGTGTCAGAAGGCTCTCTGATTGAGTTACGTATACGCAGGGCTGATTTCTTCTGCATACGACCGATAAAATTAGAGTGTACAGTACGTTGATGGAAGCTCTTACGTCTGAGAGGAGCAGAAGTAGAGGTTTTCTTAGCTTGTGTAGTGAGAGGTACTAGTGCTCCTCTGATAGCTAGCTCATACAATTCAGGAGGTGCTACAACCTGTAGTTCTACTGAGTCTCCACAGTTACGTATAATATCTACCACCTGATCATGTGTACACTGCTCTACATTGTAGTTATTCACTTCTACCAATCTGTCACCAGATATTAGTCCGTTCTGTGTTGTGTTGGTGTTACGGGGTTCTAAGATATGCAGAGGGATCTCATCAGGAGCACATCTGTTCATGGAGAAGCCGAAGTCCCCTGTAGCACTCTTGTAGAGTATAACAGACCGTGGTGCTACCTCCACGGTCTGTCCGACCTGTTCAGGCTCCACGTGCACATCTCTGGAAACCAGGTCCAGCTCGAGACGGGACTGGTAGCGAAGCGGGGTACGGGGACTGGAATTGAAGTTTAGGATGAGATCATGAAAAGATCCAGCGTGATTAGATGGAGTAAGATTAGAAGGAGGAGGCTTATCGTACTGAGGGAAAGGAATAGTGTCCATAGAACTCATCAGAGACTTAGAAGACTCTCTGTTGGATAACGGGATGATTTGCTTATCCCGATGGTAGGTTGGAGCATTATTAATGGTTGCCAGAGAGGGAGGGGAGGTAGGGAGACGAGGGATAGGGGGTATAATTGTATTGATGTCTGTCGTTGCCAAACTTGAATGTCCGGGCCGATAGCCTGAAGTGGGAGGGGAAATTTCGAGTCTCTTCTCAACGGGAACCTTCTTGGAACTGAATATTCCTTTGATTCGACTCTCCTTGCGTGAAACAACGTTTTTCGACATTTTATAATTTTATAAATCAAAACTAAAATACATACTACTTGAAAAAGTGGACTGAATTCGTGTATAAATATAATATAAAGACTGCAATACAAGCTACAGCACCTAATAAAGTTAGATCTAAGGCAATATGCAACTAATTCGAATTGAGTAGTGACCTTACGCCTGCGTCAGCTGTAACGCACACATAATCATTACTACTACCGGCAATAACGTGCAATAGCGAAATACTGTTGTAAGACAATTTTGTGGAATGAGAATACACAAATTATTGGAGAGTTCAAATGAAATAAGATTGTATAACATTTGATTGAAGTTACCATAATAGGAATCTAGTGAGAATATATATACACAATTCAATTAACGAGCTATATAGTAATAATTGCAATTATTTATAAATTGAAAAACAGTATATAACACGGACATATTTCAAATCTCAGGAGAAAGGTTTATATAAATATTGATACATGGGGCGGACATATTTTAACAATATCAATATCAAAGGTAAGACAAGAATAAAGCCTATTTCAGGACAATAATTAGAAACCTGAGATAAATCGCGGAATTATTCATCTTATCCAATATATAGACAACATCGCCATCACTGAAATTTCACCATGAGTCATATCTATTCTTTTAGAATAGATACACCTGTGTTAACTTGATTGGACTTATCTGATAACAAAGTTCCAAATACTGAGGGATTAAATATATATTTTATATCCCACAAGACTTTTGTTGTAATTATTTGACAATTAATTACAGTTCGACTACATATCACGAAGTGTGCCAGATATCTTTGACACAGATCGTGTGAGATAATATAACAATATAATGATTAGAATTATCAAATAATATCAAAGGGAATAATACAGTGTGACATAAACCATTTCATTATTGTAGCTCTACAATGAGATCAAGAGGATACACACAAAGAGCAGAATAGTGGTTTCTGGTTGAGAGCCAGATGAATAGGATAATAATCATATTACACAGCTGATAGCTAACAGGTTCGTATGGCGTGTGTATATGGGCATGACTATGTAACACACCATGCATCAGTAAGCTGTATGCTACTTCAAAGAACTAATACGAATTATTATTAACAATTCTATTATGTAATATCTACAACTACATCCTGCCTAGCTGTTATATGTAATTTACAATTAACAGAGGCATTGCATATAGTGAGACATGTAAAACCTGATTTGCAACAAAACTAGCACTAACCAAGTTTCAACAAGAACAGTGTAAAATAAGGATTCCTTCATTATGCTACTTGTTTGCATTAATGATTAATTATATAATTCCAGTAGCTATTAATTAAACACGAAACTTCATTAATAAAGGGAAACCAATAAATTCTGAGATTAACAGTGCTGAATGATTTGCTGTAATTGTATTTGTAATAGATTGAATTATCTTAATAAATTCATTAACATACTCCACACAATATCTACAGTTCTACACGTGTTAGAAGAGGAGGTAATATTACAGTGGTTAATTCATTAAAATTTAATGCAAATAAATTCAAAAAACTACTTATGAAGTGATAATTTTACAGAAATTAAATCAGTCATTAATCTTAGTTAAGGTTATTTGCTTAGGTTTTCTTGTCAGGGAATAGTTTATCATAAGGCTCAGGTGCCTCATACCCCTCCCTAGCAGGATACTCAGGTATAGGATCTATCTCTATAGGGAGACAAGCTTCTGGATCTGCTCTCAGTGTTGCCTCGTATAAAGCTGGAGAAGCTTTCTTCAACTCCCTCATAGCCTTTATTCTGCTTTTAAGAAGGTTATTAAGTTGACGAAAAGTTTCAGCAGATTGCCTGTTCTTGTAAGAAGACCATTCCTTCTTTATAGTAATCTGCTGGTCAATCTCTTCTGGGGTGTATACCTTAAGGGGACGTTTTCTGATTGGATTGAGAGCCTCTGGGTCCAGAGCTTCTCCCCTGAGTGCTATTTTCATACAATGTACCTTCTTTGCTTCATCTTGTAACTGCTTCTTATACTCAGCAACTTGAAATTTCTTTTGTAATCTTATATTCTTTTCTTTGTCTAGTTTAGCAGGTTGACGACGAGATTTAGGTTTAGGAGAGGACAGCCATCTCTGTGAATATCCTGGTACCCAGAATAATACCCTGGGCCTCAGGGTTAGTAGCAAAATATTAGAAGGGGTAGCCATCTAGTTGATAATACAAGATTCATAAGGATCAGTGCATTTCCACTACTCAATGAAATGTTCAAAAGTATCCTCTTGTCTAACAGGGATTGTATTTGTTACAAACACAACGTGTAGAGGTTTTCATGCTTTAGTTATCATTTACATTTATAAGAAATGATCCAACCAGTAAATCAAGCCTTTCATTGAGTAGAGGAATTAGCACAAAATCTTTCTGATTAGAAAAGTCTACATTTGAGGTTCGAAGTGGACAATTAGAGAACCCTATGGACAATTACAGATTCTAACAGATAAAAACGAATGAACAAGTTGACAATTAGAGAGGACCCACTGTAGTAAACTCCCGTTATGATCAGTCGGACCCCTGTAGGGTGAAAGTAATTAATTTTACTCCACATATAACGAAATGGAATCTGAGTCCCAGCACTTCGTTATAGCAAGAGCTTGCTGTAAATTATTTTAACAATATTATGTAATAATCATCTCTTAATTAGATTATCACAGCAATAAACCATACAGGAATAGTAGTTAGAGAACTAATTAAGTGTTAAGAATGATTGTTCTCATCTGGGGTAGGAGCTTCTGGCATAGGATCAATAAATATATCAAATCCTGAGTTAGGAGGTGTACCCTCGTCATGGTTAGAACAGGGCTGATTGAGACTATTCTGAGCATCTCTAATCTCCCTGTTATTAGGATCAATAGACAGAGCCCAGGAATATTTGAGTTTAGCCTCATACCTCTTTCCCAGCTTCTGATACACCTTACCCATAAGGAAGTGGACCAGAGCCTCTCGGGGGACCATCTTAGTGAGGCCCTCTAAGATATCCAGGGCTTCTTGTGGTCTGTTCAGATCCAGGAGGATACTAGCTTTATGGTAGAGAGGGACCGGGCTCTTAGGGTCCAGCTTACGAGCTCTCTCCAGGTAGGTCAGAGCCTCAGAGGATCGACGGAGAGAATGCTTAACTTTAGCTAATCTACTACAAATTATACAACTGCTGGGGTTAATCATGTGAGCTTTATTGAAGTGTATTTCTGCCATTTGGAAGTTCTCCTCTCTCAGTGATATCATCCCTAGTCCAAAGAAAGCATTGTAGTGTCTCGGGTTGATAGTAGCAGCTGTGCGGAAGCTCTTCTTAGCATTAGATAGATCCTCTGTACACAGGTACTCGTGTCCTAACAGGGTATATGCGTACACAAATCTAGGTGCAAGCTGTGTTGCACGTTTGAATAACTTAATAGCATCTTCATGCTCCTTATTCAGACTGAGACAATTGCCTCTAGCACAATATGCCTGAGGGGATTGTTGCCATGAGTTAGCTAACTCCTCTGAGAGAGCAGACAGCTCTACGTCCTTCTGTAAATGCCAGAGAGCTGTGGAGTATATATCCATATCTGTGACGTGATCAAAATCTAGGGTACGGACATCCTCAAACAGGTCGCAGGCTGTCTGGTAGTTTGCCTGCTCAAAATGCGCCTTAGCGAGCTGACACAATACCCAGGGAGTCTGGAATTGGTTATCTGGGAGTTCTTCGAAAGCAGAGACAGCAGATGACAATTCGAATTTAAACAGATGTGTGTATGCAGTAGCTAGCTGTAGTAATAGATTCACTACTGACTGTATACTAGACTTAAGTGCAGAATTGAACTCTTCTGTTTGTGTAGAATCAAGTAGGGTAGATGTATCACCAGCAGGGACAGGAGAGTCTGCTGCAGGAGAGGGCTGACAGATATTTATATTAGATATTGATTGAGTGAGTTTACTCTGTGTCTTAGATTCTGTAGGTTTATCTCTACGAATTCTGGTGTGTAGTTTAGATGGCACAGGTAGTTTAGAATCTGTACGGACAGCAAGGGGCGGGGTAGGAGCTTGAGAGGAGCTTGAGGACAAGGGTTCCTGTCTGAGAAAGGATCGGGTTACAGGTCTCTCTGGTTTACTACTATCTATACAGATAGGGTCTTGTCTTCTGATCTTGCTCCTAGGTTCAGAGTCCTCAGCTGTAGCTGCTAGGTAGCGGGTACCTCTCTTACGAGTTATTCTGGGGGGAAGAGGGCCTGGACTCACAAAGTTCAGATTCTGAACAGAGTCAGGAGCAAGGAGGGACCTGATCATATTAGAAGGTTGTTTGTATGCGGTGAAATACTCCTTGGAGATGACTGGAGCTTTTGAGAGACTACTCTCTCTAGAGAATGGCTGAGGAGAGGGTGTCTTGTATGAGGAAAACAGATGGGTGTCTTTTAACTGTTGGAATAACCAGGACACGTTACCACTCCTCTCTAATATCCCGGGATCCTGCTCACAGCCAGGAGTAGTGAGCATAGGTAGAGTACCAAATGTAGGAGTAGCAGGAGATCCTACTGTAGAGTCTATAGTGCTTTTTTTAGGTACTTTCTTCTCTGCATAAGCAGCTGAATCAAATGATAATTTCATGCATACTTTGCTAAGATTAGTCTTCCTAGTTACTCTTGTTATATCTGTACACTGTTGGAGAGGAATAGGAGGTACACGGATCTTTGGTTTAGGGGCCTGCACCAGTACTTGCTGTTCCTGTATATCCATCCTATCACAGTACTCAGATGGATGGTAAGCACGGGATATAGCCATAAATGGAGCTTCGTTATAAAACACAGGAATATTATTCACTGTATATATATGGTCTAGTTGTATTCGGCATCCTATCTCGCATAATGCGTGTAGTGAGGACCACATATAAGGGTTATACCTCAGACTTAGTAGGAAATACTCTTTAGATTCTGCAGGAAGATTACACCGTCTCAGAGACTCACCTATTAGCCAGAATACAACACCTGCATCATTTTGATACACACGAGGTACCTGTTCATTAGATATCTCAGAATTACCTAACAGGATATGCTGTACTCTTCTGTACTCCTTCTGCTCTAGGCAGCAGCGAGCTAATAATATTCTACATTTCATATTCGTCGGGCACTTTAGTTTTTCTAGAGTGTGTATAGCGTGGATAATCTGTCCATCTCTGAAGTAAGAGGTTGCTAGAAGGAATGAGCTCTCTTCTGAACAAACCTCAGCATGTAACCTTTCAGCTAAGAAGATAGCATCTTCTATACAGTAGTGATTGAGTAGATGCCATATAGCACCTGATACAGGTTCTTGAATACTGAATAGCATAAAATACAGTAGACACTATGAATACAAGTAAATTAGTAAATCAATGTGCATATGTTTATGTACTATACCCTATTTCCCTGAAAAAGCACCCTGGTGCTCATATATTTCGTGCGGGTGAATACCCCAGCGCGCTCAATCAGGGAAATTTGGTACGTATCACGTATATACTAGTGGAAATGTATTTTAGTCATTAGCAATGTCAACATATATTGGCCAAATAAGCCATGAAATAGGGTCCATTAAGCAGGGATGAATTATCTACTAGTGCCTATGTCATCAATTTTGATTTTTAGGAAAAATAGGCTAGACATTTATACGCTACTAGGGTGGGTAGAATTCCTATCAGCCATCCATCTCACATCAAAAACTTGCGAAATTCAACTGTTACTAAGGAAATCTCCCGGATATATGTCTACAAAGTTGACAACTATGTGGTGAAAATTCATTATTACAAACAAACAATAACAATAATATTATAAAAAAATTTCTTCAAAATAATATCATATCGATGATAAATTAACAAACAAATATTCTCCAAACATAATTCAGTTTCACAAGTTAGTAAAACTATAAAACACAATAAAGACAGTCTGAGAACAATTCAAGTTATACATTTCTTAAACATCCAAAATAGTAAATAAACAATAATAAAAGCTGTCAGAGAAAACACAAACAAAAAGTAAGAAATACCAATAAATACCAATAAAATCGTTGCAATTGTGTACTGAACAGAGGGAATAGGAAAAGTATTAGAGAGATTAGTTGAATAACTAAGATTAGTAGCAATTAATGTACCTGAATTATCAGAGAATAATTGAAAACTCATTGATTTAGAAGAATCCAAATCAGTAACATTCACAGTACACACACAGGTGTAACCGCCTGTACACTCACACTCACTACTGTTCACGTGTAATACACAAGTTGTATCATTTTCTACAGAAAAGTAACTCAATTCAAACACATATTCTCTCTGGCCATACAGAGTGTAGCTCCATTCCAGAATACCACTGTTGTAACTGATAGAATCAAAATCTGGAAAAGAAGATAACACAGTTATATTAACTCTGTTATACACATCAGACACTGAACTAACTCCATTTAATGATGTCACTATAATAACATACTCTGTACTCTCTGATACATTACTCAATACTAACTGTCTCTCTATCAAATTCATTATCTCCTTCTTACTCTCTGGAGATACAACTTCATAATAACTCACAATGTAGTGCAGCTGATTCTCATTACGATTCCCCAAATACACAGGTATATCCCACTCAACTGTCATCTCCAAAGGAGTAGTTGATATATCTACACGAACATTCTCAACAGCAGAAGGACTCTGTCCACAACTCTCACTCACGCTCTCTCCCTCTCCTCTATACCAGTCATCTTCACACGAGCACTCAACAGCTCCTATATCTCCACCTGTATTGCTCTTATAAGGACACAAAACACACGATATAATGCTGCTACTGCTGCTGTCTGTCAACATGTAGTAACCTGACATACAAACACACAAATCCTCTTCAGGCAGACTCCATGTACCGTTCCAGTAGCATTCTGCTCTCAGATTAAGAGGGTCTCTGTTCACAAAGGGGAGAATACAGCTAACATTAACATGGATAACTTCATCAGCTGGACTAGGAGATAGCACAGCAGATACAGAGTAGATACCAGAAGTAGAATTTGTAGCAGGACACTCAAAGCAGTAGAAAAGGAACTCAGTGAGAAGTGCACAAGGATTCTGATTCAAGAATCCTATATAGAATCCATTCTTAGATCTTGGGAATGAAGCTACTACAACTCCTCCTCCTCCTTCCATCAGCTGATTAGTAGTATTATCAGCAAGCAGGAATTGAGAGAGGAGAGATTCTGTTAGAATTATATTCGTATCAGACTCGTAGTAGAATATTTGAAATGTTTTAAGACAATCTGTTTCATAATTTCTATATCTTTCACAAGTAATTCTGATGAAAATAGCATTAGCTAATGTCTGATAATAACTACTAACTAGCCAGTTCATTTCTCCTTCTATATCCACTGATGCATAAGGTACATGTGTTGATTGAAAGCAAGATTCGTATTCAGGTCCACATGAACCTGTCTTTAATATAGCTGGTCGCCAGCCTAAATTATCATCAAAAGTATTAGATGAAGTACCAACAGTATATACTATACTATCTACTTGAACATTGCCCCATCCTAAAGTTTCAGGTAGTATTACCCCACCAGTATCTACTGTATGATAAGTATTAGAATCCAGTATAACTTTAGAGTTATCAGGTAACTCAGTGTTACACTGTGTGAGAGATGTTGGCCAGAAGATTATAGAGATGAGTATCAGGAACAAACATCTTGACAGAAAGTAGGAATATAAACACATTCTAAATAGAGATCTCTAAATGGATATAAACTTTCAGCTGGACAGGGCTAGGTTCGGTAAACCACCGCTTTTGCTAGTTAACTGCCACTAGAAAATATATCCGACCAATAGAATAGTGTCGTTTCCAGTGGCGGATCCAGGAATTTGTGGAGGTAGGATAATCATCCAATTGTGTGTCTGGGAGGCGCTGTAACTCCCCAATGGGGTCCAGAGCTCTCCCTGCACGATCAGCTATAATTGCTAAAACATAAGTATTTCTATACCGTCAAATAGCTTCGAATCTCGAAATAAGTTCGCTTAGCTGTGTAATACACGTTTCATTCGGAAAAATTTTCGATTAGCTATGCTGACAGTTGTAAATATGAATATGTTGCATACATGTACAAGTTAAGTGGAAATGTTGAGTATAAATGAAGATCAAACACTTAATTCTCTAAAATGAAATACAATGGGAAGATTTCTATAATGGTTTCGATACTAAACCCTACGTATATTAAGTTAGATTTACTAGTAATTGAGGCATGTACTAATCCAGTATTTTGAAAAATCACTCATACAAGCAAGCTTCGCTTACTCACGCTGGGGGTACGTGGACATTTCTCGGGTGGCACCCTTTGGGTGCATCTTGCATTCTCACTGACGTATGATTAGTTATATACATGCATATCAAGCATTAAAACGACTCAGAAATACGGAATAGCTGTTTCATGGTCAGATATATCACTTTAATCATAAACTCTACTTTATGAAGTATAATTTGTGAAAATGGTTAATAATGTACCTGTAATTCTTTGACTACGCCTCGGTGAATTTTGTGTTGTGAAGATTGTTAATTGAAAATATAGTGATCAGTTCGTAAACAAGAAAAAATCTCAAATCGCCGTCTGTGCCGACTTAAATATTACCAAATAAATTTTATGGATTATTGAAACTATATTATTTTACTAAATATCCATTTTAGCAATGAAAGATGAAATTGAATTTTACTAATCTTGTTAGACATTAAAATGTCAAATCCTACGTCACTGTTTATCCTATTTATAAGTGGAAGCTAATTTCTAGGAAAATTGTGAAATGTTCACCAAAAGGTGTGAAAATATACAGTCAACCATTTTAGAACTGAGCCACTATACTAAGTACTAGTTTATTAGCCTGCACAGTAAAATCCGATTATTTTAGACCATGTAGAATTAATTACTTGTTTCTCATCCGGAATTTCTTCGGAAACTGCCACGGTATTATTTATAGGTCAGTTAATATATAAAATATTTTGACCCTTCGATTATCTCGTCACATTCTCTCTGGGCACTAAAAATATTGAATTTTTCAACTATACAACTAGTAAATGTGGATTGCACACTCTGTGGCCAAAGAATTATCCATAATTTGGAAAAATATAAATAAAATCTTTCCGGACGGGGGATAAAATTTGGGGCGGGTGGGGATGAGAAACAAGTATATTACTTTACATGGCCTTATATAAGAATTTCGAATAAACAATTCTTACATTGACTTGACAACAAAAAACCCGATTACAACTGCATTAATTAGTATATTCCCTACATCTTATGATTAATCCTAAGAGATAAATCGCTCGATGGTGACCATACTTACCATCCGTTCCTAAATTCTAACTATTCTCTGGATAGGTGTATACCTCGGAATCATGGGATTGTAAAAATTCTGGAGATTTCTAATTTTATATGCAAATAAAATGAATTTTTCACTAATTTGTCAGAAATTTGCTAGAAATATCCAATATATCCCTGGATTCAGAGATCCGGGAAGGTTGGCAAGTATGGTTAATTAACCATAATCTATTCAGTGGGAGGTCGGTTGATAGTCTCAAACCATCCGTTTGGTACAATCAACCGACTTCCGACGTTATAGGATATCTTACACAAATATTGCTACTATAATTATACCATAAGTGTACAGGGATATGTTGAATTGGATAAGACAGTTTAGACCAGGGGTCGGCAACTTTATTTGAGTGCAGGCCATATAAACTCTTTTCATAGATGTGCTGGCCACTAGATGACTATTTGTTGATGTACATATATGGTGAATATCCACTAAGTCTACAAAAGTCCTTGAAGGAATTGATGTATCTATTCAGAGTCAATTTTCTTTTCTTGCTGCTACTACTACGAATGGACAGGATAGTGATGGAGCTTAATCGTTTCGTAATCTAATGAAAAAAATTGTATAACAAATAAAAAAAGTAGGTAATGAAAAGGAGTATCTGGGTAGGAATATTTTTGTGTTGGAAAATTTATGAAAGTTATGAGCAGATTTCTAATGCTATCAATGAATATATACGTAAGTAGAAAATTATGGTAATATAATAAGGTTGTAGCCCATTCTTCGGCGGGCCATGAAAATGTTTTTGCTGGCCGAATTTGTCCCGCGGGCCGCCAGTTGCCGACCGCTGGTTTAGACTAAGCAATCAGAACATAAGTCAATATATTCCAACAGACTAATGACTCAGGAGATCTATATGTTAACAATATGAAACAAGTCTATTGCAAATTGTAGATAATTCGTGAAAGTATTAAATGATCGATAACTTGTTATAAAGTGGGTTTAATAATTATCCCAAAATGGATCTAAAGTTCTTTATTAAATTTGAACTTTAAAGCTTTGAAAATTGAAATGAATCACTGTGTGGATACATAAACTCGTGCTATGATATAGAATACATTCTCCTAATGAACATTGTTGTTCGTCTGTTATCTCGTATTATAGGGGGACATTTTTATCAAGCTATTACCAAAATACACTAAAATTTCAAAGGACATGATAAAAATCACGTCCATTATGTTTTACGGTCTGAATTTTGGAAAAGGAGGAAATTAGTATTTATTCAGAAGAGGCATTTGCTTCCTCGCCTTTCACCCATTGCCTCATCTCACTATTGTAATCTACATTTTATTGAGGAAATATTCATACTTGCCTCCTTGCTCTATGATTCCTAGTTACACCTAGGGTCTATATACTATTATTCAGATGTGTAGTTGGATTGAAACATATTTAGTAATATGATTTTGTGTAGAAAATATTCAAGAAAATAATGTATTCGTTGAATTCTCGGTTAGCAATATTTTGAGACCAGATTCAGTAGAAGAATTTGTAATAAATTTAGCAGAAAGTTCTTTATATACACGATTGCTTGAATCGGGAAGGAAGTTAGCGTAAATGGCCAGGATTGCGAGGCCATGGTCTCATCACTTTTTGCCTTGGCCTGTTCATTTGAATAGACTGGACTCGATCACTGTAATATAAATCAGGATCAATGCTTGTTGCTAATAACTGCTCCCATTGCCCCTGATATGTCTGTTATACAAAACTATAAAGCACAATGACTTACACTGTACACAACTAATAATAATAACCCTGTTTTCCCTAAATAATTATCGCATACATCACCAAAGGTTTTGGTGGTGTATGCGATAATTATTTGGTTCAAAACTAGACAGATTATTAAATAGCTAGTGTGCTTCAATGCTAGGTTCGATATTCATCTAGGCACTGAGTCCCTCGATTAATGTATAGTAATAATTTTCTAAACCGAGTATACGGTTCGAACGGTTTCACTTTGCTTCACACTACATATTTAGGGATTTTGTTCATATTCTCTAAAATTTATTCTAGAAAATGAATTAGTCACATACCATAAGTCAGTAAGTCTATATTCTTTCAGTATATCTTGAAACCAAAAGCATAAAATTTCGTAATACATTCTCATAGTTGTCCTATATCATGCGGGTAATAAAATATTTCATTAAGTCTTCTTTTGCTGATCTCACAATATAATTTCGGTGGCTGACGCCTTCAAGGATGTACATATGTCGATATATATAAAGTGGATAAGATAAATAGACAAACGAATCTCTACTCAGTTTGTATTGCAATTGCAATAATACTTGCACTGTTTGGAGCATTGTCCATTAAAACAAATATGCAAATTGAATAAAAGTAATTGAATTATCTGATGAAACTCTTGTTTCCATTCCTTTACCTTTCTTTTCTCGCCTCGCCTACGCTTACGGCGACGGCGATATCTCAGACCTAGCTTCCTGGAGCTTTTACTAAATGGGTAATTAGGGAGGCAAGACCTTGTTGAGATTATAATGTCCAGAAACAAATTGATTTCTAGGGATTCCATGGATACATAATTCATCTCAAATAGTTATAAGTGAATTTGAAAGATGCAAATAATGCATACTGCTAAATGATATTCTGTAATGATCGAATATGAAAATAAATACAGTATATTTGACTTATAATCAGTGTTCTATAGTTGGGATGAAATATTATTCAATAATGTGTCTATAGCTTCAGTACAGTACATGCTGATCCCTTTTAAGATTTTGCTTTAATCAGTTTTGTTCCGAAAAATAATTGTGTTGTAAAAGTAGTAGGCAATAATCTTCCGTTAACAATTAAATACACCAAAAATAACGTTTCTAATGTTTTCGAAATCATACAGTTATGGAAAGCATTGCTTAACAGCCAATGAGTTGCAATTACCATCATACGGCGTTTTCACATATAAGTTATGTATAATCATGCCATCACTTTTACTCAGCATAATCTGACCAAAATAACCCCCGAAGTAAGGCTATTAACCTTTGTCTAGTGTAATTCTAAGTTTTCCTGGAAATGTATTTTTGTGACCCAGCCACACACCGACTGAAAATACAGGTTTGATGACTTACTCACTCTAACATAACAGAATATACAATTATACATATTACTCGAATACTCAAGCATATACACAGTTCAAAAAGCACATTAGAGCATGTAATATAAACAACTCGTGTATTAATAAATAATGTCAACAATATCTACAAATAATCAAAAATAGTAAACAAATTCAAACTCGAGGCTATAAAAAGCAAGTCACAATATATAAATCTATAATTATAACAGTTCACACACGTACTGAGTAAGTACGAGATAGCTTGTTATTAGCTTTATGTATACTGGTCATTATCTTGTTCCTATGACCTACAGGTATGATATCAATAGCTAGGAGATCATGCTCTGACATATGCCATACACTCGATAAGTTAGCAAATCCATTCTTGGTGAAGTTAGTAGCGTAGCGCTCCAACTTGAGAGAAGTTAGCCAATCCTCAATAGAAGTGAAGTCAAGAGGACTATGAGCGAATGATTTGGAAAAGCGACTCCTCGGTCTAGGATTAAAGTTATTGTCAACCATTTCAGAGATTTCACAATGAAGCTCTGAGAAAGTAGGTCTGATCTCTGGTACTGTATCCCAGCATCTGATCATAAGGGCGTGTAACATGTAAGGACATCCTTCTGGCTGTGGTAATCTGTATCCTTGTTGTATCTGCTCCAGTAATGTGTAATTGTCAACATCTCCATAAGGAATCTGTCCACGGCTCATAACCTCCCACATCAAAACACCAAAACTCCACACATCAGAAGCCATGTTAAACTTACGATATAGAATTGCTTCTGGTGCAGTCCATCTGACAGGAATCTTCCCGCCTGATTTCACGTCATACACGTTTTCATGTGTTATCCGAGACAATCCAAAATCAGCTATCTTTGGAGTAAAGTCTGAATCAATTAAGATATTACGAGCTGCTAAGTCACGATGTACATAGCCTACATTAGAGAGATAATTCATGCCTTTAGCTACCCCAAGACAAATCTTGCCTAAATCAAATAAATTCAGGGTTTCAGAGTTGGTGGTTAGGAATTTGTCCAAAGAACCATTCTCCATAAAAGGAGTTACTATCATTACAGGTTTAGAGAGAGTTACTCCGTATAAATAGATCACATTCTCATGGGAAAACTGTCCCATTATAGAGGCCTCTTTGAAGAAATCTTCCTTGTTCTTCTCACTGGAAGAAACTTTGAGAGTTTTTATTGCTACTGGAACGATTCTGTTGTTAATTCTGAGAGTCCCCTTACAAACATCTCCGAATTCACCATTACCAATCACAGAGGCTACATCGATATCCCTCTGATCTAGCTCTTTGGTGAAGGTCCGAATAGCCTTATTGAGAACCTCAAAATGACTAGGATCTTGGTACAATTGGTCATGCAGTATTTGGGCAGGGGTTTGAGCTTCTGACTCCATCAGCGGAGTGTCTTTATGACTTAATTTTGAACGAACGATTATACTGCGAGAACAGAAGAAAATCAAAAAGAAGAGAATGATACTTACAATAATAAATACAATTATTACAATCAAAACAACTCCAATTGTTATCACCAGGACTAGAGTAATATCAGTTGGTTGAGGTGTAGGTGTATCTGAGAGATTAATTGTATAACTAAGATTAGTAGCGATTAATATACCTGAATTATCAGAGAATAATTGAAAACTGATTGATTTAGAAGAATCCAAATCAGTAACATTCACAGTACACACACAGGTGTAACCTCCTGTACACTCACACTCACTACTGTTCACGTGTAATACACAAGTTGTATCATCTTCTACAAAAAAGTAACTCAATTCAAACACATATTCTCTCTGGCCATACAAAGTGTAGCTCCATTCCAGAATACCACTGTTGTAACTGATAGAATCAATATCTGGAAAAGAAGACAACACAGTTATATTAACTCTGTTATACACATCAGACACTGAACTCACTCCATTCAATGACGTCACTATAATAACATACTCTGTACTCTCTGATACATCACTCAGTACTAACTGTCTCTCTTTCAAATTCATTATCTCCTTCTTACTCTCTGGAGATACAACCTCATAATAACTCACAATGTAGTGCAGCTGATTCTCATTACGATTCCCCAAATACACAGGAATATCCCACTCAACTGTCATCTCCAAAGGACTAGTTGATATATCCACACGAACATTCTCAACAGCAGAAGGACTCTGTCCACAACTCTCACTCACGCTCTCTCCCTCTCCTCTATACCAGTCATCTTCACACGAGCACTCAACAGCTCCTATATCTCCACCTGTATTGCTCTTATAAGGACACAAAACACACGATATAATGCTGCTACTGCTGCTGTCTGTCAACATGTAGTAACCTGACATACAAACACACAAATCCTCTTCAGGCAGACTCCATGTACCGTTCCAGTAGCATTCTGCTCTCAGATTAAGAGGGTCTCTGTTCACAAACGGGAGAATACAGCTAACATTGGTAATATTAACATGGATAACTTCATCAGCTGGACTAGGAGATAGCATAGCAGATACAGAGTAGATACCAGAAGTAGAATTTGTAGCAGGACACTCATAGTAGTAGAAAAGGAACTCAGTGAGATCAGCACAAGGATTCTGATTCAATAATCCTATATAGAATCCATTCTTAGATCTTGGGAATGAAGCTACTACAACTCCTCCTCCTTCCATCAGCTGATTAGTAGAATTATCAGCAAGCAGGAATTGAGAGAGGAGAGATTCTGTTAGAATTATATTCGTGTCAGACTCGTAGTAGAATATTTGAAATGTTTTAAGACAATCTGTTTCATAATTTGTATTTCTTTCACAAGTAATTCTGATGAAAATAGCATTAGCTAATGTCTGATAATAACTACTAACTAGCCAGTTCATTTCTCCTTCTATATCCACTGATGCATAAAGTACACGTGTTGATTGAAAGCAAGATTCGTATTCAGGTCCACATGAACCTGTCTTTAATATAGCTGGTCGCCAGCCTAAATTATCATCAAAAGTATTAGATGAAGTACCAATAGTATATACTATACTATCTACTTGAACATTGCCCCATCCTAAAGTTTCAGGTTGTATTACCCCACCACTATCTACTGTATGATAAGTATTAGAATCCAGTATAACTTTAGAGTTATCAGGTAACTCAGTGTTACACTGTGTGAGAGATGTTGGCCAGAAGATTATAGAGATGAGTATCAGGAACAAACATCTTGACAGAAAGTAGGAATATAAACACATTCTAAATAGAGATCTCTAAATGGATATAAACTTTCAGCTGGGCAGGGCTAGGTTCGGTAAACCGCCGGTTTGCCAGTTAACTGCCACTAGAAAATATATCCGACCAATAGAATAGTGTCGTTTCCAGTGGCGGATCCAGGAATTTGTGGTGGTAGGATACATTCAAGCATTAAAACAACTCAGAAAGTGTTGTAAAGCGACCCAAAAGCGAAATCGCATCTCCAGTTTCACCACAGAAGGCGTTTGAATGTAATTAGGATGGGTAATACAATCTTATAATTTGCTCCTTGCTGCTGGTGTGATCGGATTTTTGGATCACTATGTACGCCCGTTTAGGGAACCTTGGATAGCCAAAAATCCCTGTTTACTCCTATTTAACAAGTGGAAGCTAATCTCTAGGATAATTTTGAAATGTTCATCAAAAGGTGTGAAAATATGATTAATTATATGATAAATCAGTATGTATATATATATATAATAGAATGTATTGACCGATAGAATTACAGTCTACATCAATACAAATACATTACAGTGCTAATTAAATTACAAACACTCCACCAGAACTAATTTTATGCATTTATGCATAATTGTAAAACCCTACAATCTGATTGGGCTAAAATACAGAGGTGTCAAAGGGTGTGAAAACCAACCATTTTAGAACTGAGCCACTATGCTATGGCACAGTAAAATCCGATTATTATATATGGGAAATTCGAATAAACAATTCTTACATTGACTTGAAGACAAAAACTAGATTTCGCACAGCGCGTGGACGGACATAGCACATTATTCATGCTATTAGATTTGCCTATATGAGCTGCACTAAAAAGTCAATGTAAGAATTGTTAGAAGTATAATTTCTAACTTTTTCCGGATTTGTATTTATTCCCTAATCGGGGATTTCGCAAAATGTTATATGCAAATAAAATGAATTTTTCACTAATCTGTCAGAAAATTCACTAGAAATATCCAAAATTTTCCCTGAATATGATATAAAATCTCGGAATAATTCAGCTTTATCCGCCAGGGATCTAGGAAGGTTGGCAAGTATTGGTAATTAACCATAATCTATTCAGTGGGAGGTAGGTTGATGGTCTCAAACCATCCGTTTGGTACAATCAACCGACTTCCCACGTTATAGAATATCGTATCTCGTCATGAAAACGAGATATCTTTCAGGATTAATCTTAAGCTGTAGGGAATATAGAATATTCAAATTAACAATTTTCTCGACATTTTGACGTAAATATTTGGCCCAGTTCCAGAGGTCTACATAACTCAGTAAATGATTGAATTCATAGCTAATTTAATATTTAGAAAACAGACAATATCATAGTGTATTAGGTTAAATATGTAAGAAATATCAAGCAAATGAGGGACCGGTGTAGCAGCCTAGATTAACCTCCCGCCAGAATATACCCGGGTATAATCTGGGCTAGCCCAGATTATACCTTCTGAGCCTAGATTAACCCCCAGGGTATAAACTAGCCTAGCCCAAATTAACCCCCTGGGTATAAACTAGCCTAGCCTAGTTTATACCCTGTGTAAATATTTCCAATGAGATTATAGTGATTAATAGTTCTTTTAAATCATCTGCTAATACAATAATGAATCTATGGTACTAATGAACAGATAGGAAAATATTGTCTATGTTTCTAGTATCATTGTATATTAATGACTACGTTGAAGTGTTCAGCTAAATTTTCCAGATACAATGCAGTTTCTGTTGTTTCTGTCAATGTAAAAGATGCAGGGTATGTAAGCCATTCCATTGAATCCCCACTCTTTGCATACACAACGATATCATGTTGAATAAGATTAG
>JAKMXF010000341.1:160595-178441 GCA_024704765.1 Oopsacas minuta | reverse complement strand
TATATACTATACTATCTACTTGAACACTGCCCCATCCTAAAGTTTCAGGTTGTATTACCCCACCAGTATCTACTGTATGATAAGTATTAGAATCCAGTATAACTTTAGAGTTATCAGGTAACTCAGTGTTACACTGTGTGAGAGATGTTGGTATGAAGATTATAGAGATGAGTGCTAGTAGCAACATTCGATTCACCATACTAATAAATATGAAGAGTACAGAAAAGAGCATATTTAATTTTTAGGCAATAAGCAACAACACCGAATTTCCAGGAGGTTCTTATTAATACAAACCTTATTAGGACTTAAGAGTAGATGTCTACATTATCAAAACTAAATTGCATATATGATTGTGTATTTGTTTGTTTGTCTGGTGTGTATTATAATCGGGGATACAAACATATAGTGTTGGGCAGATTACTTTCAACTGTTATACTTGAGTAATCGAGTAGTACGCTGATTCCAAATTTCGCACTTCAAGTTTCTCATATGTACGTTATATGTACTGTTGTTCTTATGAAAAAACCTCCAGACACAAAGTGCTGAACTCAACAAGAACACGAAATGTTAGCAAATCGCGCACCTGAGCAGCGAAGCGCGGTCGTTTGACAAGTTTGACACTTAATTACTAATTACTAAATGCTAATAATATGTATCCAATATTTTCGTAAGTCAATATGTTATATGTTTAGTTTTGAAATTTGTTCGGTTAATCAATAAATTTGTTTGGCAAGTACATTTGGGTTTCGTATTTGTTTCATAGGGATGCTACCAACATGCAGTTGATCAACGGTGCCATTAACATACACTCATATGCTGGTTTGGTCAGAATTTGTAGCAAGAACTTGTATACGAAATTATATTTATTGGAATTATTCTATTATGCAAATTATCTAATCAATGTTATGTTTGGGTCATTTTGTTACTAGAATCTACGTATTATCCTTTGAGTATTCTTCCCCTCTATCCCAATTTGTACTGTTACTAGTCACATTTAGTACTAAATCTATATTATTAAATCTCATTGTTCTTTGTTTGTTTGTCTGTAGATAAACAAAGAAAGAAAGGACTCTAACTGTTTTTGAATAGGGGAAACTTTACTACACATGATAATTTTCCCCCCGGGAAGATTATCATGTGTAGTAAAGTTCTTCCCGGGGTGATATTTACAGAGGGGAGGATTACAATATGACACCGGTGAAACTGATCAGGCATGTAAGGCAAATGTCTGACCACTTTTGCCTTGACGTGTACACATGGGCAATGCATAATAGAGGCTTGGTGAGGGTAAGCCTCCCCAAATTTTGTCCTGTTGGCTCTAACTGAGTGGCTTTGAAAAGGTAATCGCAGATATAGTGACAATAACCCATTACTATAATACAATGGTTGCTTCCGGAACAGTTATAGCATGACCAGTTGCAGATCCGCAGATATAGGGGGATTGGAGATACCTCCAGGATAATTATACATGATATGGAATCATAGTGCAGTGGTATTCACAAATATTTCAATATATTGAAATACAAACTAGCTCGAATAGCAAACCTTACATTTCGGATCGCTTCGCTCGCATCTTACCATCAATATAAAGTTACTATTGTCCAGTTTTTAGGGGGAAATTTCGCTATGTCCAGTGTTATATGATTCGTCCAGTGTTTTCCTGTACAGTTTCTTCACCTTAGCAAACACGTGACAATCAGATACTGCTGCAACTTTGTACCAAATTGGAGCATTTACCCGACTTGATTCGATAATCGTTAATCGTTGAACAAGTATAAGTTCCCTAACACTCTTAGAGTATTCGTCCTGTCACTCAAAATTCGAAAATGAAAATTACTTAATTCCGGCTAAAATCTATTCGAAATGAGGATATTTATTTCTTGTCGAGTGTACAACCGCAAGGCAGTAGTTGTGTAGACTGTACAGGTGCCTTTCCTCAAGTTATGAAGTAGTCTAACAAGCACGGTTGCTGTGGGAACAGAATTTCAATTCCCATTCCCACATGATCTCAATGGGAATTCTCATTCTCACGGCAACTCTTATGGTTACGATGGGAACGGGATTTGGAGCTGGAAGTTAAATTTAAAGTTATCGAAGCAAAATATTATAATAAAATTTTGCTGAAATACTTTTAAAATAGTTTAAGATTGGTTGAAAATTGAAATACTTCTTCGATATATTTCTCACTTTGTATCTTCTCAGCCTATCAAGTGATCAGGCTGAAAAAGTTTAATGTGGCTCTAGTCCCATCTCTAGCGCCGTCACTGGTTTCCCATGGGAATTCCCATACCCACGGCAACATTGCAGTAACGAGCGAAGCAAACTATTATTTGTATAAGTAAATAAATGTGCGGCCATGGCCATGGTGCAATAGATTGAATTATGTGGGAATATTAAAGTTGTAAGAATAACAATTATAGTACATTAGAACCTCTATATGTGGGGGAGATAGGGCCGACGAATCTCCTGATAACCCCCCATTCCCAATTAATAACTTCAAATGTAAATGTCGTTGAAAGAGAGATATTTGAGTAAATATGTATAGCCTCATCCACCAACGACTGTTTTCAATATTTGAATATTATAATATGCAGTAAGTTGTTGGTGTATATAAAATTCCATCATTCCCTATTCCCCACATGAAGAGGTTCTCCATCTATAGAGGAGACCCACTTATAGAGGTTGCACTGTACTAGCAGTATCTCAGTAAAATAGATTGTGAACTGATAGCAATGAATAATTATATATCTTCCAATTAATGTATAAAATCTCGAAAATAAATATAACCATATAAAGCAAAAATCGGCTGTCACCACTTGATTAGACCGTACACCTCAACACCCTATATACAACTCTCCTGAGTATTAATCACTACCTCATGTAATTACTTGAAGAAAATGGAGAGAGTGAAATTCAACAAATAAACGATTCAATGAAATTCTTGTAATTAACGAGTTCATTATTGGAAGGATTGATCTGATTAATTATAGTGATGACGTAATCAATTGAAACAGAATACTCGTTAGTTTTGAATACAGTTAGCACATCTTCTACTTTGACGTAACCAGTCCTGTTATCATCTATCTTTCTAAAAGTTGAGCTAAGTTCTTTGTATAACTCAGCTTTAAATATTTTATCAAACTCCACAACAACGTTAGAAAACAAATGGAATTCTACTCTCCCAGATTTATCCAGGTCTGAAACTTCAATTAATTTTTTCACATCATCAATACTTACAATCTTCCTCCAGGATACCAGGAAGTTCTCCAGGTCTTCAACCTTGATAAAACTATTGTTTTCCTTGTCCAGCCAAAGGAACATTGCTTGCAGCTCAGACAACTGATCAGCATTTAATGCATAATTCAACTCAGCCATATTAGGTGTGTATTGAATGAATAATTTACCAGAAATTATCCCAATCATTATTTATACAAAAAATGCATGTACAATAATATGCTTGTAGAGTAGCAGCATATTACTGGTTGTAGGTCAGCAAACTAGAGTCGTAACAGCTATTCAGAAGATTATGTGGTCACGCAATTGCTACCTTTTCATTAGAGGGTCTTCTCTGAACATGCAATGATAATTAAGCACATTCCACAGCTTAAACAAAACTAAACACATTTATTTGATAGATGTGTGGATGGATTTATGGCCTCGAACTAGGTTTATGATGACAAGATTTGAATAATTGAATGCAATAATAAAGTGCAATAGACTGACTACACGATTGAAATACGGTAATAGTGGAAAGTATATCAATAGAATTGTGATGATCTGTCGAAGACATTTGTTAACACTCATTTTGATGAGTATCCAAATAATGAGAAAGCCAAGCAAGATACTACGCGTATTATGATACTAATGATATGTATTATCTATGATTATTTCAACACATGATTAGGATTGTGACTTAACAACAGCCAGTAGATGTCTTCCCATTTAATTTCTATATTTGTATAAAACATTTAATAGGATATGAAGGGTCTTATTAACAATCATGAATTCATGTTTGGTATATACCCATTCATAACTAACCGTACAATGAAGTAAAACAATTAGACAGATAGAGTAGGGCCAGTGGAACCGGTCAGACAAACTGGTAGTCGGGATATAAATGACCTGGCAACCTTTAATCTGTTTTCGCCACTCCTGTTTCTTCTATGAAGTATGGTAATTAAATTCAGTGTGGTAAGGCCCTCAAAAAAGCGGTATCTGCTCTTTCAGAATTTCTTTATTACCCACTATAAACCTCACTATACGCGATACAACTTTGTTGCATGTAACAAGGCATAATACATGATGCATCAATGTTGCATCGTCTATTCTAGGTCTCAGACATAGTTGAGCGCATTTCGCTTTTTATCCGCTTAAGTTTGGAGAACGATCGCTCACCGGTACAATTGCTAGCCACAAGGAATAAGTATATGCGAAGTGTTATATTTAGGCTTTGGAATGCCTCGCAAAGACCATGCTGCGATAGCATTTGATACATGACTAGTTCTATACTATATTCAAGGATCATAGCTTTATCCATTTCTGACTTTAGGTAAGGACTGAATTGGATCAGCTCGTCTGTGAGACTGTCTTCGATATCATTTGGATAAAAATGTACTAACCTATTAACAAACAGGAATATTTAAGCTAATACAGTATACCAGCTTTTATCCGAACACCTTCGTCATACATTTACAATATCAGTGTTAGGATAACTAAAATTGTGTATATTCCTATATGAAATTGCACAGCACAGAGCTATTGAGATGAGGATTTAATAATTTGGAATATTTGACTGCATATTTATTGCAATAAGTGCCTAAAATGATCGCATCATCCGAAAATCTAGTACTAAAGAAATAGCTCATTTTGAGATGAAATTTGAACGATTTTCACACAAATGTAATTTCAGTTGTTCGGATAATCGAGGGCCTACTGTAATATATCCATGTTGACTACATATAGGGTTGCTAGGACGAAAAATTGCCCGCTTATAGACGTTCCCCATTTATAGAGACACCACTTATAGAGGTTGTACTGTGATATCGTTCAAACCCGGACTCCAGACAAAACGCTCTAGACACGGCCGTCTGGCGACCCTAACTACATATTTTGCTAAAAGGTTAGGTTTATGAAAGAAATTAAAGAATTAATAACACAAATTTGAGACGTAAAGAAACCTAATCAACAAAGTTTAATATAAGAAAGAGTTAATACTACATAGTTTCTAGAAATCAGCGAAATAACTTATTCTAGACATATAAAATATGAAAAATCATGCTGTATCACCTACAACCTAAGAAATGCATGCTAAATTTCTAATTATTTTTCTGATTCACAGAAATACAAGTCTGTAATCGCATAATACCCCATAAACCTCAGTAAAGTTATTCAAAGCTACAGAAGTCTGGAAAATAATTATTTAATCAAATATGTATTCAATTTAGATAATTTAAACCTCAGTGGAGATAATACAAAATGCTCTCATAAGAATATAAGTAATAATGAATTGAATGAATATTAGGATACATTACATTACATTACATTACATTACATACATTACATTACATTACATTATATTACATTACATTACATTACATTACATTACATTACATTACATACATTACATTACATTACATTATATTACATTACATTACATTACATTACATTACATTACATTACATTACATTATATTATATTATATTCTAATATAATTAAATATAGAATTCAGATTATATGTATTGGATGTAAATCTACATTATAGGAATATGACAATTCAGTTAGATGAATTCTTAATATAATTATGAATACAATCAAGTTATTCTAATTACTAAATCGAATCAAATCTGCAAGTAATTCCTACAAAGCTAGCTTATGGAGGGTCTAGCTGATGGCGGGGTTAATAGATAAATATTTCAACTATTTGTTTACTATATATTCATAAAAACAACAAAGAATGTAAATAAGAGAAACTTGAATATGCGAAATTCGGATTCAGGGTATTTTGTTAACCCAATATTTCTGATGAAAGCAAGTTTCCAAGTATATTTAGAGATTTCAACTATTTGTTACTTAATATTCATGAAAACAACAATAAATTTACATATGAGAAACTTTAAAATGCGAAATTCTTCAGATCATATCTGTATATCGTCTCTAAAACACAAATGATTAGGTGAAATAATGAGGGTGTGATCGAATGTTAGCATTCGAGCCAAATAGGCGATAAATACAAATTATTAATAGATAATGAAAATGAACCTATATGGCCTCTTCTGACTCGGAGAATTAATAGAGATAATAACTCTATACAAATAATCGGTAAGGATTCCAAGGAACATAGTATATGGGGGTGGTAAGCAAGCACATATGGTTTATGACCATATGTGGTATACGTTGGAACCTGCATAATCCGACAGCTGTGTATAATCCTAATACTTTATTTCGTCAATTGTATTAACATTTTCTGTCTTAAGGCCGTGTTCGGATGAGAGGAGGTTTGTATGGGCCTACTGTAATCAAACATTTAACTGTTGTATTTCAAAGAAATTATGGGATCGTAACTTGGCATCGTTTGAAACGTGTCTCCGTGGGACCCAGTAGCCTCAAGTTAATGGATGTTCGGTCCCCTGACGCAATATAGGACTATGGATAAGTGACTCAGAATGTCAGAATACATACTCCGAAATCTATTCTATCGGCTAATACGTGTTACGGCTACTATTTTAATAAATCATTTCTAACATTATTCTATAAACGTATTAGTGATAAACCATGGATAAGGGGTCAGGTGCAGACTGCAGAAGTATACGATCCGACTTTCTTATTGAATAAAGAAGTCAAAGAGTGTATTTATAATATACGTATAACAATTAATTACTCATATACACACACATCTATATATTACTATATATATAGGCTGCAGCTAAAGTGCCGACGACGACACTTTAAGGATTAATGCTAGAATAGGATCCAATATTTTCCTCTTAAGGTGTGTACCACGCTACAAGCACATTAAGAATAAAATTGTGTACAGTAGCCTGGCACTTAGCCACTTCCTATTATTTACTTGTATATAAACTTATTCAATGGACCAGGACCCAGGGGGGCTTATTAATGGTGGTAAAGTATGAAATATAGTTAGTAAACAAACTACATTCCCCAAAGGATACAATATAGATACCGTATTGGTAGATAGTTTAGAACAATAATAAAATGAATATATTATTAAATATTATGATAGTATATACGAGCTTGAAAGCATAAATTGAAACAACATATAACAGATACATACCATCAATCCACTCATTAGTCTCTGTAATCTCTATCAATCAATAATGCACGATACATATTACCCAGACTACACAGTATGATTAATGCTATGAAGATATCATCTACTAGTCCGAATATACCAAACACACTCTCTGGGATAATATCCAGAGGAGATAATAAGTAGATCAGCAGACCGATAAGGATTACAATGATTCTACCGATGTAAGTGATGTGTAGCATCCCGGGGGTGAAGAACTCTCTGAACATGTGACGTAGGAAGGCAGGTGTGTCGTATAACTGCTCTATAAGAGTGCGAGGTTGTCCAGAGTGTCTACGGTTGTAAGCCTCCACTTTCTGTAAATTATCTGTGTCAGCTGCATATGTTTCCCTCGGTTGAGTGAGCATGAGTAGTGTGACACGGCTCCTACACATTGGACACTTAGTAGTGCTAAAATCACCTACATGTGTCCAGTACATTGTGAAGCAGTTAATACAGAATATATGACCACAGTTAGTCTCAACAGGAAGGGTAGGTGGTGTCATACAGATAGGACAGCTGTCTTGATGAGGTAGTCCCTCTCTATCTGGGGCCTGAGGGAGAGCAACTAGATTGGTCCTGACCTCTTCAACCTGGTCTAGTAGGGCGGGATGAATCCCTCTGTTAACTCTACAACCATGAACATATACAGCTACTGCTGCAGCTATTGAGGATAATAGGAACAGGAAGAGAGAATTGACTAGTTCTGGAGCAAGACCTTCAATAGGGATAATATTATAGCTGAGGATAGTATCAATATTCATATCAGCTATACTTAGGAGGAGAATTAGACTCAATTGCATATAAGGTATACAGTAGGACTCTGATATGACCTACCCCTGGGAAACTAAAAATATTACGATCTAACCGAGAGTACGTCTTAAGTGTAATTTGATACAATTTATCGAGAAATGCTCGAGATCTAAAAATATCAGATTATCATGATAATATATCAATGGCAACTCCGAAAAAAGGTGAATAGTAACACATTAGATTAGACGATACTCGTTTGGGCAGGCTAAACAGCTCGTTAGATGACTTATATCTCTTTTTCGATAAATCCGTAGTTTAATATACTGCTGTTGCGGTTCTTAAGAAAAATAAGTTCTTATAACGATTATATGACTGTTATATGAAAGAATTTATAGTATCACATTAGTTACAGCAGACTTCGGTTTCATACTATTAAACAATTACGCTTAAACAATAAGACATATTGGGTAAACTCTGCTACAAAGACAATATACATATGCGTCTATGAAACAATAGTTTTCGTAAATACAAAATAGTAATTAACTCGTTTTGGGATCATTTTCGCTTAAATACATACTACGTAGTCCATTTATGATGTAGATTGTAGACAAATGAAATAAAGTAGATTATCAAGAAATAGCAATACATCATCTATATCTATTTAGATTACAGGTCTAAACTGCATCAAACCAAATAAAATGTTGCCGATTTGTATATTTATGTACGTAATTCTGTTTGCATACTTAACGACTTCTTCAAGCTATTTCCCTGGATCTCTAATGTTAAATGAAATAATGCGAATTTTCTTCTTTTGTATAAAAATAGTAAGAATGCTTATTAACACCTAATATTTCCCTGAATTGTGTATTTTTCCCCTGGATATCATGTCAAATTCCGAGATTCCGGCGTCCAAAAGGCAACTTCGAGTACTAGGGTCAGGTGTCCCCCCTTTGCGTCAAATATCCTCCTCCAGAACTCCGAGGGGCTAGTGGCCCGATAGTAGATCAAACTAAGTGCGTGTTACTGTCTTTATCACACGTAATACTAGTGTATTGTCCTTCCTAGACTGTATAGCATTTTGATAAGAATCAAGCAGAAATGTGATCGGAAATTCAATGTAGAAACGCTGTGACAACTAATTAGGCTAGATTTCAGCTAAGCAAATTATTTGTTCTTTTATGAATATTCAGTAGGATTTCTAACCAGCAACCTAGGTTGCTATATACAAAATCCCAGCAAGCCGATGATCCCACGTCACCAAATAGGTTGCTGCAGGGCATCTAGCAAACTAGGTTACTGGAATATTTCTATGTAGCAAGTAGCAACCTAGGTTGCTAGTTAGAAATACTCTATTAAGTAAACATACAAATATAATGGATATCTCAAAATAACTTAGAGACTAGCTCTCAACGGATACAATGGGGCAACAAGGTACGCTGAATCCGAATTCGCCAGTTTATCGTATGTAAATTTATGGTTATTTTTATGAATACGCGTATGGTAAAAAATATAAATGAAATTTCAAAATATACGTAGAGACTTGCTGTTAATACATCGATACCTCGAGACGCAAAGCAACTAGACAAAGGCTTGTAAGTTGTAAATTCAGTCAATGTCCGATAGCTTGAGCCATCAGGGAAAATCAAAATCTGTTCGATATAGCGAATGTTCGAGTGAACGGGCGTTCCAGTTACCGGATGTTGACTGTAATTAGTAAACTACTGTTACACATATTTAGGATGTTATTTTTTTTAAATAACCTGTTAATCTATTAAGAAGAGCATATGTATGCCCCCCCCCTCCACCCGTCTAATCTGATGTATTTAAATCTAATAATATGAGAATTTCCAAACTGATAAAGAGATTATTCTATATGGGATTCATAATTATGACAAGTAACATAAGAGACACAGTTAGCTATTCCTATTTGTTAGTTAGAATAGACATAAACTCTTTAAAGTCAATATGTCCATCTCCATCAATGTCTGCCTCCTTGATCATTTCATCTACCTCCTCGTCCGTGAGCTTCTCCCCTAGATTAGTCATCACGTGTCTCAACTCTCCCGCGCATATGAACCCATTTCCATCCTTGTCGAACACTTTGAAGGCTTCTCGGATGTCTCTCTCAGAATCAGGCTCAGTCAGCTTCTTTGACATCATACCAAGGAATTCAGTGAAGTCTATCGTACCGTTTCCATCTAGATCCACTTCATTGATCATTTCCTGTAGTTCAGCCTCTGTAGGATTCAGACCGAGAGAACGCATGATGGTACCCAGCTCTCTGGTAGTGATGGACCCGTCTCCATCTTTGTCAAACAATGCAAATGCTTCTTTGAACTCTTCCACTTGTTCCTTGCTTAATCCATGCGAACCACTGCTTGCCATTATAGAATATACTCCACTGATATCGTATTACTAGTTTGTATAGACTGAACAGCCTACCAGAATTTATATTGTTCCAATCCTGCATCATTGTGTGGTGGTCTATTGTTATAGCATCATATGGAGTTCGTATGACAACCACTGAATAGTAATAAATAGGAATACTATGTAGCCAAATAATGGCCTAATATGTCAGAATCTGAAAAGTGAGAGTTGAAATTTGTTGAAAGAGCTTCTAGGAATTTGAATTAATAATACGGTCAATGATTAATAGCTGTAAACTAGTATTAAGCTAAATTTAGTATTTTAGATCAAATATAATTAAAAACTAGTGCGCTTCGCTTGCGAACACTTTGTGTTCGAATTGAGCAAGTATAAAAGGAATACCGACAATTCGCACCACGACAATTCGCACCGGGACAATTCGCACCACGACAATTCGCACCACCGACAATTCGCACCTAATTTGATTAGCCTACTGTGTCCACTTGCCCAGCCTCAACAGATGCTCCTGGACTTTGAGAAGGGCCCGATTACCAGCTTTGAGCATGTCTGGCCTAACACAGTAGTGAAGTGCTGCTTCTTCCACCTCACACAGAATATCTGGCGACATGTGCAGTCTGTAGGGCTGCAGTCTGCCTACACACATGACGAAGAGTTGGCTATGTGCATCCGGAGGATACCAGCCCTTGCTTTTGCCCGACCAGCAGACGTACACGATCTGTTTGATCAAGTGGCAATGGACCTCCCCCTTACGTCTGAGATAGGCGAACTAGTCGACTACTTTGAGAGGACGTATATCGGTCGCACGCTAGCCAGTGGATACCATGTAGCGGCGACGTTCCCCATCGACCTGTGGAACTACCACCTCAGCACGCCCTTCGGGCTCCCCCGTACAACCAACGCCGTGGAGGCATGGCACCACAGCTTCAATGCCACTGTCGGCTGCCATCACCCCACCATATGGAAGTTCCTCCTAGCCCTCAAGCGTGAGCAGGGCCTAGTGGAGGTGCGGCATACTAACTACCTCGTTGGCAAGCCACCAACCAAGCGAAGGCGGTCCAAACAGAGTGAGGAAGCGTTGAAGACTCTAGTTCGTGAATATTATTCTCAAGATCGTTCTAAAATGGAGTTCTTGCAGGGTGTAGCACATCATTTCAGTCTGGGAGCCGATTAACATGTTAATCTAAAGGATTATCTAGCCCTCAAATACATTGATTAGAGATAATCCTTTAGATTAACATGTTAATCGGCTCCCAGACTGAAATGATGTGCTACACCCTGCAAGAACTCCATTTTAGAACGATCTTGAGAATAATATTCACGAACTAGAGTCTTCAACGCTTCCTCACTCTGTTTGGACCGCCTTCGCTTGGTTGGTGGCTTGCCAACGAGGTAGTTAGTATGCCGCACCTCCACTAGGCCCTGCTCACGCTTGAGGGCTAGGAGGAACTTCCATATGGTGGGGTGATGGCAGCCGACAGTGGCATTGAAGCTGTGGTGCCATGCCTCCACGGCGTTGGTTGTACGGGGGAGCCCGAAGGGCGTGCTGAGGTGGTAGTTCCACAGGTCGATGGGGAACGTCGCCGCTACATGGTATCCACTGGCTAGCGTGCGACCGATATACGTCCTCTCAAAGTAGTCGACTAGTTCGCCTATCTCAGACGTAAGGGGGAGGTCCATTGCCACTTGATCAAACAGATCGTGTACGTCTGCTGGTCGGGCAAAAGCAAGGGCTGGTATCCTCCGGATGCACATAGCCAACTCTTCGTCATGTGTGTAGGCAGACTGCAGCCCTACAGACTGCACATGTCGCCAGATATTCTGTGTGAGGTGGAAGAAGCAGCACTTCACTACTGTGTTAGGCCAGACATGCTCAAAGCTGGTAATCGGGCCCTTCTCAAAGTCCAGGAGCATCTGTTGAGGCTGGGCAAGTGGACACAGTAGGCCAATCAAATTAGGTGCGAATTGTCGTGGTGCGAATTGTCGGTATCCGAGTATGGGATAAAAGTAGCAAAATATTCACAAATAAATACGTTGGTGATAAATTCATATTTGTAATCAGCGTACCTAGCCTGGACAGTCAGTACAACAATTGAAATTAGAAGAACCATACAAGCTCCATTACATAAAGATAGAAGGCTATAACACGAAATCAATGAAATTACATTTGGTTTCTATGGTACTGTTAGTTGATTGGATTTAGAACGCCAATGAATTAACTTTTCTATAACTGTTAGTACTATAGTATATTGATTAAGTCTCTTAACATTGAATTCTGTTTCTAGGTATAATATTTATTTTCCTTATATCTTAAGGCTCAGTGCTCAATAGTATTTAAATATTTTCGTATAAGGAGCAAAACGTGATAATTCATCTTTAGGCCGCGAGAATCGGTGAGAGCTGGCAGCTCGGACAGGTCTGCTAGTATAAGAGCATGAAAATATTTGTTCCTAGCAATTCACTAACTATTTTACTCTGCCATAATTTTATAAACTAAATAACAAAGAATGGCAGTTTGTAACCCTGTAGAGTCACAAACCAATAAGCTATTCAATCAGATGATTGATCGCCTCAACCAGAGACGGGTGGTGCTACTAAACAAGGCAGCAGAGGTTATGACATACCTACATAGACAAAGTTAGAGCTTAGATCCTAGTAATAAGTTCTAATAATTAAATTTTACACACTAATTCGGTAGTAACCAATCATATCATAGTATTGTTATGTCTAAACTTGACACCAGGGATTAATCCAGGAAATCGTGGGACGGCAATTTTCTGGCTGCTGAACTGGGAATTTTATTTGCCAGACAAGCACCTAGAATCCTAGATGAACCATTGCTTGATACTACAGGATTTGGTTCTCCTATTACATTCCTCAGAAATAGCAGAGGGCATGCTTGCTTGATATGCTGGAAATGTCCCAAAGTTAGATGTGATTCTAAATATTACTTTTTGTAGTAGATTTCTTAAAACCTACAAACCTTGTATCAAAATTAAAATTATTTTGGCGTTTCAAGAATATTTTACATATTTACTACATATAGACTGATATAGTATCATAGGCAGAGTATGAGGGGGCGATCGGGGCACACTCCTTCAGTCCGTATGCATAACGGGGGGAGGCCTCTTCGCCCCGTCAGCTTTCTGTTAAAGATTCCAGAAAATATATATGTACAGAGTATGAAATCATGACTATTAATCATGACTATTTCAATCAAGAACAAGTATACTTTCCGGATATTTTATCAATAATTTACTGTACGAGTATACCAATTGTGGAATCCCGCTTAACTACCACCTCAGAATAACGATCATCCGATATTACTAATACTTTTTATATTCTCGTTCAACTACTTATTAACATTAGTATTAATTGATTTTGGAATTACGACCTCCCAGCTATTCAAAATTTTGTACATTGTTTATGAACGAAAAATTATTTTCAAACACAGACTCATAACCAAATTTCTAATAACAACCTATTCTTCCAAGATTCCAAATCTTGCTCTATAGAAAACATGTTTCTGGATGCGGAATCGGAAGACAAATAAGAATAATTGATTACTTTACACCAAGGTTGAAACCGCTTGAACCGAATATTAGACTAGTTGGTTGCAACCTTGCTTTACACGAAAATATAAACAGTTTACTTCAGAATAATTACATGGTAAATGCTATTTCAATGCTTACTACTATGAATATAGAATATAGATAAAATCAGAGACGTATTATAAAATTTCGAGTGCCCCGTCAGCTTTAGGTAAAATAATTAATAACTCGACGCCTATGTATCGTAGTAATAGCTGACTGTCATATGCCAGTATAATCTATTCATAATATCATTGTATCCTGTAAGGTTGAGTCACCTGTTCTCAGTATATATTTAATATTAATCTCGACACATAGTACAGTACCAGGCCTATCAGGTTTGGTCAGTGGATACTTAAACGATTAAATGACATACAATTAGTGTTAATTCACAGTAAGAAATGAATTGCTATAATTAGGCTAAGAGTGACAAAGATCGAATAGAATGGAATGAATGAACTAGTAACTAAGATAACGAGTAATTAGTAACGATAAAAATCAGGCTTGTAAGGACCTCCTTTCGGGACTCCTAAATATTTAGCCTGCTCGTCAGTAAGCGTAGTGAGCTGTACTCCTAGATGAGCCAGATGTAGACGAGCTACTTCTTCATCCAATTTCTTTGGCAAGAAGTGTACACCTACTTTATACTCAGAGTGTCTGCAGAACAGCTCTATCTGTGCTAGCACCTGGTTAGTGAATGAGTTACTCATCACGAAGGAAGGATGACCAGTAGCACAACCTAGATTAACTAGTCTGCCCTCAGCTAGCAATAGAATGTGACGTCCATTAGGAAGTGTATATCTATCAACTTGTGGCTTTATCTCCTGCTTCTGAGCGTTTGCATTAAGCCAAGCTACATCTAGCTCAATATCAAAATGTCCAATGTTACACACGATAGCATCCTCCTTCATTTCGAGGAAATGCTGAGACCCAATTATCTTGTTGCAACCAGTAGCTGTCACGAATATCTGTCCAATCTTACAAGCTTCTTCCATTGTCATTACTTGATAGCCTTCCATCGCTGCTTGTAGTGCTATTATCGGATCGATCTCTGTGACTACTACTCGTGCTCCGAATGCACGGAGAGATTGACAAGATCCTTTTCCTACGTCTCCGTACCCAGCTACTACACACACTTTACCTGCTAGCATGATGTCAGTAGCACGCTTGATTCCATCAATCAGGGACTCTCTGCAGCCATACAAATTATCGAATTTACTCTTAGTGACTGAGTCATTGACATTGAAAGCTGGCAGCTTGAGATCTCCCTTAGCGTACATCTTGTAAAGTTGATGTACTCCAGTCGTAGTCTCTTCAGTCAGACCTAAAATCCCGCCCAACAGATCAGGGTAATTGTTATGAACCAAGCTAGTCAGATCTCCTCCGTCATCCAATATCATATTGAGTGGTTTTCCACCTTCGAATGCTTTCAAGGTTTGTTCAATGCACCAGACGTATTCCTCAACAGTTTCTCCTTTCCAAGCATACACAGGAACTCCCCAGGTAGCTACAGCTGCTGCTGCATGGTCCTGAGTGCTGAATATGTTACAGGAAGACCAGGCAACTTCTGCTCCTAATTTACGTAGTGTTTCAATCAACACAGCTGTTTGAATTGTCATATGTAAACACCCAGCAATACGAGCTCCTTTCAGAGGTTTGCTATCACCAAATCGTTGCTGCATCTCTACCAGGCCTGGCATTTCATTGCGGGCAAGAATTACTTCTTTCTGTCCCCATTCGGCCAGGCTTATGTCTGCTACCTTGTAACTACCCATTTTCTAAGTTATTGAAATTAGTAATTAGAGCAGATTAGAATAATTACAGTACAACATCCAAAACGGAGTACCAGGATGCTGAAAATGCTACCTTGTTTCCCCGTTTCTGTCAAATTATTCGTTTGTGGTTCATCTATATGGGAAGAGGATTTAGGTACAACTATAGAATCCGACACCCCCCAACTTTTTTAATGTAGTCAAAAATCGCTATATGCACCGTTGAAGAACTCGTTGAGAGAAGCTGATAGAGCTTTCGAACTCAAAAATCGGATGGAAACTGACGAAGTTACGAAAAATCTCCTAAATAAGCCAAATCCTATGGAGAAAATTGTATTAGCTACTATACTGAAATAATGCTGATGAATTCTATACAAACTACCATAGGAATGCACATATAATCAATCTTGCGGTTATCAACGCTTGCGTCAGTTGATTGATTCTTTTATGAATTTATTAGTTTGCGTAATTTGTAGTTATTACTATTAAGAACGGTCAATTTAAACCTGGTGTGGCCTGGTTCCCAAAGGGCGAAAACCTGGTCACACCGTATATCTCGAAAACTATAATTCGCATCGCTTAGCTTTACAAAGGAAAACGGTAGGCCTTGGCCTCATCTAGCCAAAAACTACCACTTGGACCACATCCAGCTATCCTAACAATAGGTGTTATGCACTATTAATGTTGCCAAATAATCATCAAGTACATTTCAAAGATATCTTAACTAGGATTCATTTGTTGCTTAGAAATATCCTAAATTTATACATTTATCCTAAGTAGGACTGGCTCCCTTGCTTGTCATTTTATCACACTGGCTTCAGAAACCCTAGAAGCAACAAAAGGAGGCATGCCACAACCTTCATAATTAATACGTTTATTCACCCATTTTCTAGCTGCAAATGACCGGATCCAACTTAGAATTCATGTCGTTATCCAGGTGCAAACGCGTTTGCTGTTTTAGGGACCTTTGAGTCTATATGCTAGCGATATAGGAACGGGATTAGATAGTGTCGTGGTTGCTCCTGGGTCTGGGCTGATGTTAAAAGCATAAGTTGAATTGTTGCAGTGGGACTTTTTATGTATTATTGTTTCTGTCCGTTTGCATGTAAACTGTCTGCAAATAGTAATCTCTTCGTTGAACTAGTTCTTCAGCTCGTTTTTGTAAAAATTATTTGTAAATATGTATGATCTGAAATACTTCCTGCGCTTACACAGGGATCACGACATCAATACGACAGGAATAGAAACAGTCTGACAATAGCTGTTATTGGCCAACGGAAGTTGCAATTGTTACTGTTCACAGCTAATAATAGTATGTCGTTAACAATAAACAAGTATTCTGTTAACAACACTACATAACTTCTAATGTTAGCCGGGGTGAGTATTTATTTCAAGCTACCCTATGCCCTAGGGGCAGTTATTCGAGGCAATATGGGCGCATTTACTAGTTTCAATATCCCTTAGAATAGCTTATGCTAACATTTAGCAAGTATGTGATGTAAGAGTGTATAATGTAACTATTCTTAACAAAGTAATACTATATATATTAGCAACTAAATTACACAACAGGATATAATTCTCTAATGCACTTGACGATGCTGTTTAGGATGTTTCCTTTATTCTTTCTTCTCCAACAAGACTCGATAAGGTGGGATTCTAGCAATTCAGGATTTGTTGTTTGGCCTCTTCTTTGCCTTTTCTTGACCACACCCCAAGCGTTTTCTATCCCTTGTGTATGGGTACCGTCAATTGGATCCACAAAATTCTCAGAATGGTTCACAGTGTGATGATCGTAGCCTGCAGCTGGGACAACATTATAATCAGTCCATTCGTCTGAGTGGATGGTAGTTCCAGGTAATACATATCGCTGAATGATGTGAAGTAGGGTCACACCTGAGCGATCGGGAACTTGAATCATCAGAACGTTATCAGTACCTTGCTCATATATACCGAAACCCATTGACCAGTGAGTAATCTACCACGGTTATATTTTCGTCTCCCAAATTTCGATTCATCAATCTCCACCACTGTACCGGGCCC
>JAKMXF010000341.1:88191-158883 GCA_024704765.1 Oopsacas minuta | reverse complement strand
CACCAAACGTATTCCTCAACAGTTTCTCCTTTCCAAGCATACACAGGAACTCCCCAGGTAGCTACAGCTGCTGCTGCATGGTCCTGAGTGCTGAATATGTTACAGGAAGACCAGGCAACTTCTGCTCCTAATTTACGTAGTGTTTCAATCAACACAGCTGTTTGAATTGTCATATGTAAACACCCAGCAATACGAGCTCCTTTCAGAGGTTTGCTATCACCAAATCGTTGCTGCATCTCTACCAGGCCTGGCATTTCATTGCGGGCAAGAATTACTTCTTTCTGTCCCCATTCGGCCAGGCTTATGTCTGCTACCTTGTAACTACCCATTTTCTAAGTTATTGAAATTAGTAATTAGAGCAGATTAGAATAATTACAGTACAACATCCAAAACGGAGTACCAGGATGCTGAAAATGCTACCTTGTTTCCCCGTTTCTGTCAAATTATTCGTTTGTGGTTCATCTATATGGGAAGAGGATTTTGCTCTATTTATCGTCCATTCCGTTTCCAGAAGTTCCCTCATTCCAAAAGCCCCGTTTTTGGAGCTTTTGTCACGAAAATATTGGCCCAGTGTAGTAGGCCAGATTATACCTGTGTCCGGGACTATTTTCGGATATAAAGTGGCCTAGCCCAGAATACACGGTATCCCCCTAGGCCTAGCTCTGTAATTACACGTACACTGGGACACAATGAGGGCTAGAAATAGAGCTACGTAAATTCTGATTCCAGAGCAAAAAATGGAATATCCCAAATTCGATGTTCACACTCTTGGATAAATATATGTAAACATATTGTTGTTTCACATACAATTGCTCTAAATGGCAACACAGGGGTACACCATGGCCACAAGATAAAATAAAGTATTTGTATTATTAATTTTGTTATATCTAACCATGATCTAACTAATGCAGCATGAAATAATTATGGGTGTATAGAATTTTCACAAAATATGGGAATCTCTATGAATTTAACTACAAATTTGTGAACCTAAGAAAAGTTATAATGGATTCCCCATACTCGAATACCCTCATATAATGAACGACGGAGCAGAGCTACTGATAGCTATATAATACACTTTCTAGCTTAAATATGCTCAGATTGTTCCTGGGATGCATTTGATCAGCCAAGCTGCTGGAATAATAGTTTACGTGACATACGAGCAAACTGGGGTGGATCCAGGATATAATCTCAGGGCGGGCCAAGTTGCGAGCGTAGCGAGCTATCCCTACGTGGGTCTGGGGACAAGCCCCTAAGAAAATTTTTAATGTTATACCCTGAAATAGCGAACTACAGCTATTTCTAACACCTATGGAGGAACAATTTAAGTTAATTTATCTTATTAGTTATTCATTCTGAGACAGAAATTAGATCTCAAAAATCGCAGGGGGCTATGGCGCCCCTGCGAGCAAGTGAATTAAATAATTAATGAGATCTAGCTAGCTGGCTTGCTACTAAGGACAACCAAATACTGGTGTAACCACCATTTGGCTAGTCACTTGGGATGATGCAAATAAGATGAGTGAATGAATTACACAACCTGATCTAGTATCTAATTATTCATTAAAAACCTGTAATCGATCAGTAACTTGAGACTGAACAATTAGGAGTATGAAGTGGTAGGAATATATAGGAGCTAAATGAATTGATCTTCTATAGAGATCACATACCGTATAGATGGCTACGCTCAATCGGATACACGTCCTAGTCTTCTTATGCTTTGCGTTGGCACCTGTCGTGGCTGGAGATGTCAAATATTGGTATTACATTCACATAATGCTGACTAATTACCATCTCACTGATCCCTGCTTTTGTATGGCATATACTGCAATACCTGATTCCTATACATGTGTACATACAGATTTCATACCGAAGTTGTGTCACGGTCAGAGTCTGGACCAGATATTTGGGATTCTTAATGAAGCTCTGAACCAGACAGAATATCAAGAAATAAGAGTTGGAGAACTGAAGATAACGATTGATATTGGGGAGGTTTTGGATACAATAGTGTTTGATCAAAAATCTGTCTTGCCTCATTTCCAGTTTGATAAAGTAGTCGTGACCCACCACATTTATGAAAATCCATATTCATGTCCACCGGGTAAGGGTAACGATGAAACAATTGGAGCATTGTCCTTCATAGATTGGATATCATATACCCAAATTTCGAATCAAAAATACAAAAATTGCCGAAATGGTGAAGAGAGTATCATTACACTACGGAATTGCACGAATGTTACCATCAAGGGGATTGAATTCGATGATAATGAACAATCTCCAATACTGATAATAGACAGTAATGTTGATATACGTGAATGCACCATTCAAAATACTCGACAATATTACAACAAAACACTCAAAAAGTCTATTGGTAAATTGAATGAGGATCAGATCGCATTTAGCTTGGGTATAACAGTAATAATGACAGATAGAACACCGACAGATCGAGTTACGCTAAACGAGGTGATATTCAAGAACAACAGGTGTCAGAAAATTAACCACACAGAGACTCATTGTGTCCATAACGTAGATAAAAATGCCATACCAACATCATTTTTCGGGGGGGCAGTGGGTATGGCATTCACAAGTAGTACTGGCTCAATGTTGATAAACAATAGCGTATTTATTAACAACACAGCTTGCGATAGTGGGGGAGCAGTTTTCATACACGTGTGTGATGGAATGGCTAATGGAAGTATTGTAATTCAGAACTCTACCATAAATAATAATACAGCTGGATATCTGGGAGGGGGAGTATACCTAATGCAGGAAATTGAGGCTCATAACTTTTATCTAGAAATTATCGACAGTCATATAGAATCTAATCAAGGTTGCATAGCTGGAGGAGGAATAGCTGCCCTAATAGCAGATCAGTCGCATAATTTCAATTTAATCGATCATTCAACTAACTTAACGACAGAACGCGTTTCCTTCTCATACCTAGTAAGAACAAAATTTATTCGCAACTACTCTGGTAAGATTAGCAGTGGACATGCTGCGTATTTGAAAGCATACAACTCCCCAGCTAAGAAGCAACATCCAGTTATTATATTCGTTGAATGCGATTTCTCTTTCAACCATAAAATCAATAGCACTCCTAATGGACTTACATTTGGGTCAATTCTAGCAGAGAATTTCATCCTTGGTTTCGCGGAGAGTAACAATATTTCTAACAGCGAAGCAGGCGGTCTGCTCTTGATTCAATCACTAGTTATAATATATGGGAAAATGAATTTTAATAACTTGAGTGCTTATTCAGGCGGGGCTATCCACGCGAGGAAATGGTCTAAGATCCTGCTTACTGATAGTGCTAACATTTTATTCAACAATAATTCCGCGAGTATAGCAGGTGGAGCTATTTTTCACTACTTTGGCAATTGGGATGGGTATTCAGCCTCTAGCATATACAACTCGTACTGCTTGCTGGGGTACTTCCCATCTATACGAACTCCACCTAATGAATGGAAGAGCCAATTGAAATTCGTTAATAATGATGCTGGTGCAGGAGGAGGAGCAGTATTCGTAACTGATCTCAGACAATGTTCCCTATACGAAGGTAGGATAGAACTGGGCAAAGCATTCAACTACACGAATAATTTTATCTACATAAACAACACTGTCTCTCAAGGGAAACTAACATACCTCGGAAGATATTATGGAACAATAGCAAGCTCAGTTGAAAAACTACGTATGATAGAAGAAGGTACTTCTCACGAACAAGGTCCAGGGATTGAAATACCTATAAATTATGAACCACTAGACCAGCTCGATCAAGCTACTATTGCTGTAGTAAGGTTTGAATCACCTACTCCATCTATTACACTTGATCAGAGCTATTATGTATTAACTCCCTCAAATATTAACAGGTACTTGAAATGTAAGGACGAGAAATGTAAGGACTTGAAATGTAAGGACGAGAAATGTAAGGACGAGAAATGTAAGGACGAGAAATCCGGTGAATGTCTACTGAACAACATGCCGTATTTTCTGTACAATGTAAGCGGTACTGATTCTATACCAGAAAATGTAACTTTTAATTATCAAATCAAAAGTGGAATCGAGTCAATTAATTCAGAAAATTCGTACAACCAGAATAACCTGCTCACTATCAACAATCCTTATTGTGATATAGGATATTCTCTTAGTCCATTGGGTATATGTACTTGCAATTATAACAAGGAAGTAAATGGAGTAGTTAGATGCACATCTACTGGTAGCGTGTATATCGAGTCAGGGTATTGGGGTATTACCAGGCAGGATAGAAATAGTAACTTTTCATTGAGTAGTGTTATTGTTAAATGTGCGCACAGTACTTGTGCTTGTGATCCAGACAATTCGCACCACGGTACTAGCTGCACCATACCAAAAGACCCAAATGAACTATGTGTAGCGGAGCTAAACAGAGAAGGAGATTTATGCGGAAATTGCAAGGAAAATTATACATTTCTTCCATTCTCAGTAGAATGTGTACCTGCCCCAGAATCTAATAACTATGCTCTAATGGCTGTCTACATCATCTTGACTTTTGTATGCGCGTGTCTTATCCTAATTTTCCGGTGCAAATTCTGGAACGGATTCCGCATATTCTTTCTCCTCTTGTATTCCCTAACTTATATCAATTACAGCTTTAATTTGATTCAGCATATCTGGCAACTACGATCTATACAAATACTACAAGGGTTCTCTGTCCTAAATTTCTATTTGATATCCCCAGCGTTTAAAGATGTAGATTTCACGAAAACAGAGATGCTAGCACTATATCCTGTCGTTACTATATCAGTTGTATTGATAATATTCGCGATTTTAAGCGCAGTTTCGTACAGATTTCCTTCTTCTTCATTCCATCACAAGTTTAAGATTAGACGTTTGATATCACCTGCCCTCTTCTTGTGGTATATCATGTGTATATCTTTATTCAGAGTATTCCTAGACTTTGCATATTGTATCCAAATACCAAATTACACTCATAATCTTGAGTTTAGGAACAGATATAGCGGAACAACTGAGTGCTACACAACTGAAAACGGGTATACATATTTTATGACATTTGTGTTCTTTTTGGTTCTCATATGTGTTCTACCAGTACCAGTTCTGCTCATCTTAGGCTCACTGAAGTGGAGTACAAATAGATTCTATACCCTCAATAAACTGATTCTGCCCTTCAAGTCGTATGGACGTTTCCACTGGGGATGGGAGTTCATCAGATTTCTTCTACTGGCAATCGGTCTAGTGGCGCACGACACTGAGCCTAAGGTAGGTAGCTCCATTTTAGCTATGTCCATAGTGTTCCTGATGATAGTGCATATCAGTGTGTGGCCGTACAAGGAGAGGAGTGCTAACATAATAGAGTGCATTGGATGGATCTTACTCTCATTAATGTTTATTATAGACAACGGAGTTACACTAAATTATAGTTACTTGGATGTGTTCCAGCTGATTCTGGTCTCACTAATTCTAGTCTTGATGCTTTGTGCTATTATTATATACGTAATACTGAAGATCGGAGCTAAACTAGATAATTACAAATTCCGGGCTAAAGTTATGAAGATATTTCCTAAAAATATGCCATTCGTTAGAGGTGTGTCTGCTAAGATCTACAAACAACTGAGTGCCAGAGATGAAGGTGAGGAGCTAGAGGAGCCGAGGATTGTTGAGAAACCGAAACAGAGTAGCTCACAGCCTCTACACAGGCGTGACAGTATTCTTACTAAGCTCAGTTTAGCAGTTAACACGAATACTAATTGATTTGAGAAAGTATATACTATTTGTAGAATGGGACAGATAAGATTTATTGCTATTGACTTACAATTTGTGTATAAAAATAAGTAATGTGCATGTGCGGTGTATATGTAACTACATACGTATATATGATATGAATAGTTAAGTAATTTCCATTGCTTGAGTATTAACCTTTGTTACAAAATGAAGGATAGATTCCCTAATGTAATGAAACCAGGATTCACATGTATGACTTGAGGAATCATACAATCATACAGTAAGATAGTAGAAACTGATTTAGCTGGGTATGAGTAACATACCACATTCATTGTACTGCACGTATCATGAGTGTATTATTTTTTCGTCCATAGTTCAAGACCGTAAACTTGGCGAATCGGGCCATAGCCTGACGCTAAAAACATTATTTAGAGTATGCAGAGGTGGAAATGGAGACATATACCATTTCGATTGGGTATGATTAAAGTTAGATAAAATATAAAATATAGTATCCATTGTATGGCGCACCGGATAAGTCAGATAACTGGATATACCTCTAGATCTATAACCAGTGTATTCCTTGAGCTCCAGTTTTGTAGTATGCTCGGTTACTCGTGGATATCCGATTACTGAAACGGAATATCCAAACGGGGGCTACTAAGTTTATAGGATACACTATGCTATATGCCATTATTGAGACATTAAAATTATTAACAAATGAATTAATAAGTAGTAACCTCATACAATATGATGAGTGATTTTCTTTGATCTCTGATTACCTCAGTCTCTGATATCCTACATAGTATAAACTCAATCTATAGTCTTCAATTTGTATGTTGATTGGAAATGGATGATAACACAAGTATGTATAAACTGTTAATATAATAGGTTCAATAAAAAATTATAGGTTTTATACTGGAAAAATGTTTCTCATAATAAGCTATCTCTTCATGAAGCTTCTCCCTCTCTAACTTTAATAATTTCTTCTCGAATTGTAGAGTTTGGACTTTCGAGGAAAGATTATCAAATTCATTCTGATACTTACGACGATTCCTCTCACGTTTCCTAAATCTCTTAATAAAATTCTTCTCAGAAATAGTTAGTTGTTTCTCTAACATTCTGAAAGCTAGCCTGTCCCATTCGAAGCTCACAACTTGATCAATACTGAGATCAATCTTCCACAGATAGTAAGTGTATTTAATTTTGGAATTCATTAAGTATAATTATTTACATTCATTATTCGATTCTCGTTCTCTATTTATTCAAATTTTAAATGTTGTTTTGATACAAAATTAATTAGAATTATAATAAATTCGTATTAAGGTACATCCAGGAATAAATATTATGCGTAATACAGCCTCGTGTGCAGGAGTCATAATGCTGGTGGAAGCGGTTTCAAGTGGATTATTGGTAATTTGTAATTTGTAAATATTATCTTATTTACAGTTTCAATTTATAACTCACAAGAAGAACAGATAGCTATGATTTAAGAGAATTGATTCTAAGACTACATCATTTCTGTTTCAGTATTAACTCAATTCACATTATTTCACAATCCAAGCAAATAATGTATCAAATGATTTTGCGTAGAGAAATTCCTTGTATCCGACTAGGCTAGCATGTATTAAATGTTTCTATTGAATTTAAAGAAGTGAAACTATAAGAAACAAGTTTCAGCATAAATTAAATGAATTATCAATTCATGGCTTAAACTAGTATGTTTAAAGCTCTCACTTGCTTCAATAACCAACCATTCAATATTCTCTATCATTAGTACTTCTTTCCTCTAAGTATTTCAGACTTCCATACAACAGGATGTGACTCCTCGTCTGCTGTCTCATCCTGTTTGTATACTTTAATAGTTTTATCAGCCTCCCCGACCAAGAGTCTTGTTCCGCTCTTGTCGAAGGTCATACAGAATAGTCCTGCCTCTGAGTCAAGGGATCCAGGCTGTACGATAGTCTGTGCCTTCTGGAAGTTATATCCTGTCCTCCAGTCCCAGAAGAACAGACTTCCATTATCCCCTCCACTCACCAAGACTCCATCTGGGTTAACAGCCATACAGTTGATAATGCCTGTCTGTCCGGTCATATTCTGCATGAAGTTCCCATCTGGAAATCTCCACTGCTTGATTACGTCAGGAGAAGCTGAGGTGAAGGTGAATTCCTCTGGATGCAAAGCGAGAGAACGTACGCTCTTCTTGTGGTTAGTTAGAATAGCATGAGTCTTACCAGCGGTCAAATCCCACAGACGGATAGTAGAGTCATGAGATCCGGTTATTATCTATAAGTAGTGATATTGTCAGGTTACATTAAGACAGCATACTTAGTTACCCCTAGCCCCATGTATCCGGTGAGAGCAAGTAATATTCTGAAATGCATACTCTATACTACTAAATGAGAACTGTTGTATGTACCCAAGGGCAGAAGGAATATCAGTGAGGAATTCAGGCACGTAGGATTCATATCCCCATATGGTCCCTGCAGTATGCATCGTTTGTCAATTTATGTACTTTATACCTCATTGTATCCTCTCCCATAAGAATTGCATTCAGAATACAATCCAGAGCCAATGAAATGATTGGCCAGATTATGATATGTGAAAAATGACGTCATAACCTTTGACTGCGGTGGAATTTCTAATTTTTAATAATTTTTACGCCCGAGATATCGATAATTGCGTATTGATTGGTACTTAAGTTATCCATTTACGGGAGTTCAAACAGAAACAGGGGTGTGACATCCAGAGAAAGCTAAAATAATGATATAGATAATTATCCATATACCGAGTGTTCAATAAGTTCGAGTAAACTATACAAAACACTTACAGTAGAGCTAATTTAACGTAACCACATACATACCTAGTGAATCCATACTTCCTAACCAAATTTCAGGATTATAAGTACTATACTCGATTTTTTGTAGCCAATTTTATAGTCTTCAATTTCAATATTTTAATATTATGGAAAATTGGAATAAGAGAGATTTCCGTGCCATAATTTTCTACAATTTCAAACGTGGATTAAACGTTGCGGATTGCAGTTGTGAGATGTTTTCTATCTTTGGAGATCAAAGGCCAACCAAATCCAACATCTACAAGTGGTATCGTCAATTCCGTTTAGGCCACACATCCCTTGACGATGAGCCACGTTCAGGACGTCCAATTACGGCGGTCACCGAGGAGAATATCGACAAAGTATCGAAGCTAGTAACTGAGGATAGGCAAATCACTGTCAGACAGTTAGCTTTCGAGGTTTCGGTCTCATCGGGGACAATAGAAACCATCTTACACCAACACCTTGGGCTAAAGAGGGTTTGTTCTAAGTTGGTCCCCCATTTATTAAATTTTGAGCAAAAAAATCGTCGACTAGAATTTTGTCGTTTTATGCTGCTAAAGTATTCCAAAAAAGATTCGCGACGCTGGTCAGAAGTCATAACCGGTGACGAGACATGGATCTATTATTACGACATTCAATCAAAGCAGCAGAGCTCAAAATAGATCTTTGAAGACGAGCAACCGGACACAATTCCTAAGCAAACCAGGGCGGTTGGCAAGCGAATGTTTGGTGTTTTCTTCTCTACAAGAGGGATAATAGAATATGTGATGCTTCCTGAGAAGCCCACTATTACTGCAACTTGGTACACTGAAAATTGTCTCCCGCAAATGTTCCAAGCTGTCGAGAGGTTGCGTCCAAAGACTGGTCTTCGCGGAATGAAATTCCACCATGACAATGCTCCAGCTCACACTGCACGAAAAACTAAAGACTATATCAAACAATCGGGGCTAGAATTGATCGATCATCCACCCTATAGCCCAGATTTAGCCCCCTGTGACTTCTGGTTGTTTCCTACTATAAAACGCCATCTAAAAGGTAGACGTTTTGATTCGGAAACAGAGCTGAGCGCCGCATTTTTGGATGCAATTGACCTCATATCAGAAAGTCGCTACTCAAGACTATTTGACATGTGGTTAGAACTGTGTCAAAGGTGTATTGATGCTAATGGGGAGTATTTCGAACATTTAAAATAGTATTTTTATATCTATCTGTACTGTAAGCATACTTTTACTCGAACTTATTGAACACTCGGTACGTTTATTATTTGTCGATAGTAGAGCTCGCAACGGGCGGAGTTCTTCGGCCGAGGCGAGACATACGGGCCCAACCCGACACATACCTACAACATGGTTTAGAATTTGTTTTCTAAAATTGAATTGATGATTGAATTGATGAACCAAATCGTACAGTCAGAAACTGTGATTGAATACAAATTTCGATGATGAGTCTAATTAAATATAAGGAATGAAAGGAAATTATTTCAAAATTTATTCGCCGGTTTATTCGGAGGTTTAAAGTATAGGCCCGACGACCATAAGCCCGAACCCGGCCCGTGGCTCAGGTCGGGCTCGAGCCGGGCTTGTCGAATAGTGAAATGCCCAGATAATACGTATCTTTATTCCTCTGTACAATGGGACATAACGTATTAAATTAGATTCTGTACTACAAACTTCATTGTAAGCAAAATAAACCTAAAGATTTAGAACTAATCAAAAGATAATTAGAAATACAATCACATTATACTTAATGAAAAAGAAATAGTATATATAATTATTCTAATAATGTAATATTAATATTATCCTGAAAGTAATCAAATAAACTGATTTATCAAGTTGTAATATAATAATAGACAAATGTTTTCGTTTTTCAAATCATTTGGGCAGGAAACAGGAAATTATTAGTGATGACTTAGATGGGCTGATATTATACATATTCTTGTGCATAAGAAAGTTGTTGTGTTACGCAAGAAGAGAAATAAACTAATAATAATCACAAAGGTTAACATATCAAATAATAATTATTTAAACTATTAAATCATTAATAACGTAATACTTATATTATTCATCAGTAAATTATCTCTAATATGATAAAGTTATTATTGTTTGATGGGTTATTTTTCCGATGTTGTTATTAATTTAGAAATCATTGCATTATGACATAGATAATCGTAAGTTGATTACGATTATGCAGCTGCCAAAGGGGGGGGTGGTATGCAAAGTGTGACAGTCCTATTTGGTTTGTATCAGAAGACGGTCAAGGGTGACACAGGAAGGTGGGGGGTCGCATATTTGAGAATTTTTTGTAACAATTGAACGGTCCCTTATCTATGTCAAACAAAATAAATAGTTATGCATAAACAAACTCTGCTTAATTAATCAAAAGAATCGCGAAAAAAACAATAATTTCATAGAGTAAAGAAAAGGTGTGAAATGAATTTAGCTGTTTGCATAAATAAATAGATACGCGACACCTAATAACAATCTATGTTATTAAAATTCAATACTTGTGTGTGTGTGTGTGTGTCCACTTTGTATTATAATGATAGGGGAAGATGATCTGCGTATAATATAGGGAATAACATATCCTTCTGTTGACGATATAGGAAAAGTAAAGAATTACACATTATGCTGATTCCGATTTCCACAATTTCATATGTAAATTTATTGTTGTTTTTATGAATATAAAGTAAACAAATTGTCCAAATCTCAAAATATACTCTAAAGGTTATGGCAGTATCATATTTGCTACGGTTAAGATTATGAGTGTATACACTCGAGAGCCGTAGGCACGAGTGTGGACACGAAGTGTTCGCAACCGCGTAGCGCGAGCAAGCGAAGCGCGCTCGTATATATTATTTCTCTATAAACAATAATATTCTCAGGCACATTTCATTTTGTGCTATTAAAATAGTCTTCTAATAGCAAAGTTCTTTAATTGTAAGGAAATTATTGCAAAAATACGACTTGCTAATGGACGAACTCTATTACATATCAATTATATAATTAGGACTAACCAAATATTCAGGACAACTAGATCAGCTTAGCTAGTTAGCTTTAGACACAAATGAATACTGTCAATATTTCGTAGGACTGATTCAGCACTTCAGTTATTCAATAAATAAGTACGGATATTCGTAAGCTTACCATTGTACTTATAAATGAAAATATACTGATGAGAATTTAGCTCAGTTGACAATATTCTGAGTTCATAATAATCTTCTGCTAAGACCATAATATTATGTGAATTGTTCGTTTTAGTGAAGAATTTTTTTGTCTAGATGTAGCGTATTGTATCCTAATTCGATAGGAAGGGGGGCCCGCTCTGAATCAAACATAAAATGATATACTTGCAAACCCTCCCAGGATCCCTGTATTATCCCGTGATTTGACGTCTTGTGACTCCTATTTAAGAGAAAATTTTGAAATTCTGGAGAAATTATTAAAAGGGTTGGCAAGTATGCAAGTATATTATTCATTGCTAAAGTCCTTTCATAAACAGCTGTTGTGTGAGCTGTTTAATTGTTCAGAATTGATAGGAATGAAAATTTTCTAATGGAAAGCAGAAATTGTGATGGAGGTAAGGGTGTAGAGCGATAGAAAGTGGAGTATGACTGGCTCATAGCATGCAAAATTGTATGGTCAGGTAGATTATAAGAACATAACCAACATTTGTATACAAGAACATGCTGATATACCATTAAAACATGGAATATATAGATCATTGGATAAACATTAGAACATTTCTAGAGAATCAAACGGTTATAGAACATAATATGAAGCTTCCAAGATCATCAATTGAGAGTAGAAAACATACATACACTAGGGGATACATCCCCTACAATTACAGTAATTTAAGGGTATTTTCATTGCTTGGTGGCAATGGCGCTCTAACACTTAAGCAAACAATGGAATTACGACGTCGATAACAAGTAAGCTTATTTCGTTATTTACATAGATAGAAAGAGAACAGAAACAACAAAGTGCACACTTCGACCTGATTAAAATCATTATTGAGTTATTTGTGTTAGGTAGTAAAAGAGTAGAACAGTTGTATACCTTGTACAACTAGGACATGTATTAGTGTTTCAATCTAAGATTACGCTTGGAGCAGATGTACTTACACTTTACCATAGATTAGGACTTTGATCTACAGTAATCTCCTGTAAGAAATATTTCATAAGCATTGTGTTTATCGTAAGATTTCTTCTAACATACTCCAGGAATAGAAGACTATTACAAATCTCTATATCTGCTCATACAAGTCATATTACAGCATAGTTGTAGAAATACAGTAAGTAATTATTCATTACATTAATCTGCAACATATTTATTATACTCATTTATCCATAATTATAATCGATCAATACTATTGTATTTCCCACACAATTATCCAACTCATGCAATTATCCTTTTGATATACCCAATGCAATGAATTTCTTAGGCTAATAATTGTAAGGTAGAATAGATAGTCAGTAGACCCTCGATAATCCGAAGTCCGAATTTCATTAATCCAAACAGGTCTTAAAGGTTATACAACCTTTGGAAAATGTTCTAAAATGTTCAAAATTAACTGATTGTATCCAATTCTACTGTGTACAAATACATATTACTTATCACACATGTTGGCAGCCGTCTCATCGTTGGTACATGTTCTTCAGATCCTATAGTATTATATCTATGGACTTCACTAATCCAAGGGAAGTATTTTACAATTAGAACAGAGCAATATTCGTTTATTTGCAACTTATTCAGCGGTATACTTCTATTCCGCGATGGCAAGGAGCATTATCCAGTACTATAAATACTGTATTAAACCTTGAACTACTTGGTTCTGAGCCAAAGGGTAGATGAAATAATTCGGAAACAAATTCATCAAAATTTACTTGTCTAGCAACTACTAATATGACCATTGAATGGACAAGTCCAACACTCGGGCACGTAGCACATAGCAAAGTGACGTGGGGATTCTTTTGATTGTCAGTTATCCTTCTGGCTGGCAATCCTTGTACTGATCTGACACGAGTCAACATAACAAATCGCGCCCTGATACCATTCTGTTCTCGCAGCCATAAAGCATGCTTTTTTCTTAAATCTTTATTGACAAGAGAATTCGTCCGATTGGAATCAACTCAAGCTTTTTTACTGTAATTAACTGTCCTTCAAGATGTTTAGCTATGGCAGAAGTCGAAACAGTTAACGAGAATAATCTTATTTCTCATTTCTTCAAGAATCATATCAGGACGGGTTTCGATTGTGTTTAATAGAAGATTCAACGAATCTTGGTTCTTATTTTTCCTCTCGATGTTTAGTAGTATATTGTCTGGTACTACAGATTCGATAAGCTGTATCTTTCTTTACACCATATAACGTTTCCATTTACCTAAAAGTTACTCCTGACTGATGATCGTCAATAAGACGCCTTCGTAATCCATTAGATATTGCTCTCCTACCACGTGGTATGATTACAGCAGAAGGTATCTGAGTTTGCTGCCCTACCTGGAATGAATTAGTAGCCATTGGATTTAAATGAGGATATATATTCAATTGACTTGTTAGGGTATTTCGAAATTTGGTTCCTTAATTCAAAAGATGTAATGAAAACCAAAAGTAAACAAGTCAATGGCTATATCACCCGGATAATTGGTTGCCTGAATGGGATAATTGTGCGGGAAATACATTAGTATATCATCCAAATACAGTGATGTCGGTTGGTAGAGATTAGTTTAATAACAAAATTAGCCTATTAGCAACTTACTCCATGGATCTAGAGTCGATTTTTGTGGTAAATAGCTCGCCTACTGCAAATTCGCGTATTAGCAGTGAAATTTTGAAACTATAAGAATATTTTATACCTGTCAGTGTAGCAGATACACCTACAAACCACTGAAGTAGTGTTTATGAAAATATATCATCACTCCAATCCCAGCAGCAGAACTTTATAAGCCTAGCTACATGATGCAGTGTAATATCAGTAGTATTGACATAAATACGTAACACACAGGTTGGTTGATAAGTAAAAATGTATTAATGACATAAATAATTAGGCTAGATAAAGTAATGAAATTATCTCAGATTATCTGATATCACCGAAAGATGTAATCTATCAATGTAAACCTCTGTTAACAAAAAGACGTCAATTAATATCCTGAAATTTCTATTATTAGTAATTTTCATAAGAACTTGACACTGTCTACGACAAGCGAAGTAAATATATTAATCGAAAATACAGGATAAGTGCGAATCAAACTGAAATTAATATTATTTATATGAAAATTAGCACATATATCATGACTAAGAATTATTACTGATTATTGTCACAGACTTTATATGCCAAATCCAGTTAGAATTGCGTAATAAATGCATTTCAATATAATATAAATAGAAGGTATATGAAGAAAATTTTCAAGCAAAGAAGCAAGTATTAAGTCCAAATGAATATAATCAGAATAGTTAAGAGACTAGTACATAAGAATAAGCAAGAAAAGAGGAATAACGATATTAATAATCTAATTTGTGAGATCCGACAACTACAGCAAGACTATCAAGATATGATTATACAGGTACAACATTTGAGAAAAATGAGGAGAGCAATGATACAGGGACAGTTCTTGGGTGGCGTTTAAATATAGTAAAGCTTCAAACAGAAAACAAATTGTCTTCAAGAATTTCTCTTTGATATTACCTTACATTCAAATGGAATTAATGATTTTTATGAAATCATAGTTTATACTTGTCACTTGTCATAACAGGCACTGGGGAGTTGCTAAAATGACGGTTTTATAACTCGAATCAGAAAGGGGTTGATTTAGAAATAAAATGGTCATATAATATACGTATACAGGATCCACCTGTATAATTAGGCTAGAAACCACGTTGGAAATTGTGTTTCCTCGTTATAATATGGATGATAGAGTTGTAGGACAATATTTAACCATTAATAAATTGTTAGAATAGCGAATTTAGTTATAAATTTTGCTAAATGTTTGGAAGCTTAGAAGCTTGAATAATCTAAAACAATTGCTTTACTCTAATTTTAATAATTTCACGTATCCCATTCATATTAAACAATTAGTTGCGTATGAATTCAACTCAGGTAGTACATAATTCTGGTACATACTTTGTCGATTCCCCGAAGGTAAGTATTATCCGATTATTTCATTTGGCAAGTATGATATGGGAATATACAAGTATGAAACATTTGCATTGGGACTGTCCTTGAGGAATATTGCACTATTATCCTGATTTTGTAATTCTCATAAGTACTTAGTATGTTTATTGTTAATCAAACTCACAGGGTAATTCATAACATTTCTTCAACTAACAATATTATTTTTCGTATTTAAGAGATTCGTCCTATAATGTGTAAATGCCCATTCGGGAAAATAAGATGGTAAGTAAATAGTCTAACATCGTATCTGGTCATAAGTATGATTTGTTTCCTATTGATTTGGGAAAAATCTACACAGCAGAAAATACACTGAGTACAGTATTCTTATGTGTGCTACGTGAAATGCGTATAAAAGTGCAATGAGACCACAAGCAAATATAACATACAATATGCTGTCAATAACATGACTATTGAATATAGTATTAGTAGTATCAGCGTAGATATTAACTTGTTCGTCAATGATCTTTATATGAATTAACGTAGATTTTCGTTTGTATTTGGGTAACGAAGATGCCTACTTGTCATTTTCGTTATCTAAATAAGAACAGTAATTTTAACATTAAGAGAAATCTAGAAATCTATGTAGTTCAATAATCAATAGAGTACTTCTATAAATGGATGATGCATATGTAAAATATGATTGTATGTAATATGATTTGAATCATCAGTGAGTTTAGTTGTTAAATGTAATAAATAAGGCTATATATATATTAATATACTTGTTTCTCATTCCCGCCCGTCCCAAATTTTGTCTCCAATCCGTAAATATTTTAATTTGTATTTTTGCAAATTTACGGAGAATTCATATACCAAAGACTGCAGAATACACATTTTACTACTTGCATTGTTGAAATATTCAATATTTTAATACCCATAGCTAATGTAATGAGATAATTGAATCATTCGAATGGCTAAAATATTTACATACAAACTTGGCCTATAAAAAATAAAAATAAAATCATTCCAGTTTCCGAGGAAATTCAGGATAAGAAAGAAGTAATCTAGTTTGCATGGCTTAAATACTCATGGGAAGGCACAGCGGTTACTTATCTAGAAAAGCATACAAGGAGGATGCAAAATTCTCGAATAATGAGGATTACTAAAATAAGCAGAATTAGCAGATAATGGCTATGAACTAGCACCTATCGGTTATTTGCTACCATGTATTTCTGCAATTTCCATTGTCTATGCTTTCTAGCGCCCACATACCCCCAGCTTGAGTCGTGCCTCCCCCGACAGATCCTGGCTACACAACTGCTTATCTATTTGCAATACATTTAATTACTGTAATTAGCAATTTCGAACAAACAATAATGTTCTTTAATGTAACGTTACAATCAAAAGGTTCGATACAATATCTGTATTCTGGAGGAGGTTATATAAACCCTGGTGACTATACTCATGCCAAGTGTTCCTTGGATAGAAAGACTTATGGAGGAGTATAATCAACATCTTTCATTACGCCTACTATATGAAATTAGTGCTATTCAGGTACACCTACATAATAAAATACAATTAACTCCACCTGCCTCTGTGTCGTTTTCTGAAATCAGAATGTGTTTGGTTTCCTGTCTTTCTTATGTCTATCTTCTTGGAGAATTTATCCATAGGCAATGAATTAGCAAATAAAAGGCTCAAGATTTCCTTTGTAAGCGAATTGGAATAATTCCAAATTAGCAAACATACATTACAATACTTTAGTCTATATTCTTTGTAAATATTTTAATCCTACACAGTGGAGTCTCCGAATAACAGACACGTTGGTGACATGGCTTCTGTCCGTTGTAGATATTGTCCGCTTCTCGGAGACTGGTCCATCTTTTTATCAAAACACCTAATATGTATCATTTTGAATGCAGTTTTACATGTATTAAAGTTGGATAGTTACGGGAGAAGTCACAAGTTTTATTATATTGTGATGAGGATCAATATAATATTGAGCGATGACTGATGAGTAATGTAAACATATTGGCATTGGTTTATCTCTATATATAGTATAATGGGTGCGCAAATAAGTCAGGAAGATAACTTTGTCTACTGGTTGACAATTGTAGACTAGCTACAGTATCTATTGTGGTGCCAATGCGCATAGCTACTTCAAAACATCCTCGACTTTCACAATTTTTAAGGAGAGAAGTAAATAAAGGATTTGCTGAGGTTACGGGAGAGAAAGAAAACGGAGGAGCAGGTTACGGACTAGAAATCCCTTGTGTACCGCCTTTATGAACCCAAAAGTTTGCATTAACTGAATTACAAGATTAAAGAATTGTTGAAAGACTTGAAAGACATGGGACTTGTGTAGCACTCATATTATTATGTAAATTTTGTGATATCTATGAAAATTATTGGTTGCAGTTTCTGGTTGTCCGTTCTTGAGAGATAATTTTTCATTAAGACACACCATTTGGGGCCAGTTCCCTGTCCGTTGTTTGGAATTCGGAGTTGTCCGCTCCTCGGAAACTGCTTAAGTATTACATACTTGGCAAATTCAATCCGTGCCACGAAGTTGGTCCGTTGTAGGGGGTTGTCCGCTTCTCGGAGTGTTTTGGGAGACTCCACTGTATTATGTTAGAGCTATTAGTAGGCCACTCGAATTAATTGAATTAATTACGTATTCCTAATTTCCCACTACATGCATATTTAATAATCATATAAGTAAGTTTATATTTGTAGAATGAATAATCACTCCGTCTACCATTCTAGGTGTACAGTACATATACATACTCACCTGTGGATTAGGAGCCTGTGACTCCACACATGCTACTGTATTGGTATGACCTGTGAGGGTGAATATACAGGCTTTAGTTCTGATGTCCCACACCCTAGCTGTGCTGTCTCTACCGCAAGATATGAGGACGTCTAGACGAGGGTGTAAAGTCAGTCCGTACACAGCACTCAGATGTCCATGGTACTGACGAATAGTCTACGAAAAAATAAACAGAATTAATAGTACACGTATGTCATGATTATCAGCAATAACTGCAAAAGGAATTAGGATTCTCTAACATGGATGTACGTGTGTTTCAAATAATATTAGTTTAACCACATTTATCCAGAGCAGGGATGGATTCGGTTAATCGGGACTTAAACCTAGATATACAAACCTTATTATGTTCTAGATCCCAACACTTAATCTGTTTGTCCTCTCCAGCTGAGAAGAAGTAGGTGTGTCTGTGAGATACCTTAACTGCTCGGATAGTAGAGATGTGTCCTGTCAGAGAGAGGCGAAGCGTGCTGGTAGCCAGGTCCCATATCTTGATGGTCCGGTCTGTACTTCCGGTTATGAACCAGTCATTACTCGGATCTACGTCAATACAGCGTACCCATCCCAGATGTCCACTGATAACTCGGTAGAGCTTCCAAGGGGCATGCCAGGTAGGCTTAAGAGATAAATAGAGTTAGTAATTATGCCTTGTGACCATTATTATACAGTAATGCTTACCAATACTTATTTCCCATTCCTAATAATACAATTCCTATTCGGTCTTAATGTACAATGGGCTGTTGTATGACCATTTACTTACCATGACGGTTTACTTGCCTTTCTCTATTATTTCTATTCTCCATGGCTTCACAATTTATCTTCCTATTACATATCTACTTATTCGATTTACACTTTATGCATCACGTAAGCAACAATTTCAAAGTTCTTTATTTCTATTCACGAATTATTTAGTAACTTTTTTGTTGATTCATTATACGGGAATTATAAACAATTTCAAAATTGTCCTTGACAACGGACAAACAAACAGACAACAATTGAGATTTAGTAATATAGATTAGCACCAGAGAATTTGATATTTGGAATAATGTATATTTACTCTCTCTGAGAGCCTTCTACTCGGTTCCAACTCGATGATTAACATAACTCTAGTCTGTTGACATATGATAGTTAATAAACATCAAATAACATCTCAATGCACAGTGGTATAATTCAGAGACATTAGTGGATTAGTTTAGGATTGAATTCCTAATTAGACACGTTTCTTGAGATATCTTACGATCCAGTAACACATTTAATATAAATACAAACAGTTCTTGATTCAAACAAATCTAAAGTTAGAAATACGTAAAATTACTCAAGGAAACGCTAAAGAGCATCTTTTTACAGCCGTTAGAAAGTTCACTGAACTCAAAGGTGAGCAAGTGTTGATCGTTATCACCTGGAGAGGTTCGGTAACCATTACTGGTAAAGAGCCTTTCAAAGAGGTTGTTAATGCTCATCGAGGGTAAATTTGTCGCTTTATTGTTACAGAGGGAGCAAGCTATATTTCACGATACCGTGAGACTAAAGTTGAATGTACCAGTTCCATCGTGTATGGTGGGCTTTAGTCTCCTGTTTGCATTAAATATCAATTTATAATTCCCAAATAATGAATCAATAAAAAAGTTACTAAATAATTCGTGAATAGAAATAAAGAACTTTGAAATTGTTGCTTACATGTATGCATAATGTGTAAATCGAATAAGTAGATGTGTAATAGGAAGTATAAATTGTGAAGCCATAGAGAATAGAAATAATAGAGAAAGGTAAGTAAACCGTCATGGATAGGAATATCCATGGTTCACGTAATAGGGTAAGTAAACCGTCATGTTAAGTAAATGGTCACATAACAACAGGGCTAACAAAGTACGTTGAATCCAAATTTATTCTTGTGTTTATTAATCTAAAGTAAACAAATCTATAAATACTTGTTTTCAACGGTTATACTAGGATAAAGGAGTCCCCTTATTCCAAATATGATACCGTCCAAGAAGTGCGAGCAAGCGAAGCAGCTGGTGTATTGTATATACGTACTCAATTTAGAAAATCTTACCTTTTCAGTTGTGATCGCCTTGAGTGCGAGAGCAGATTTAAGGGGATTGTTGTCTCGAGCTGAAACTAACGCAGTACTTCCTCTAAACACTTCTTGGTTACCTGTATCTGTAAATGGAATGTCAGCTCCTTTATCAGATAGGCTAGGTCCTATAGAAGCCCCTAACTCTGTCTTTGAAGCAATTCGAGCAATAGACTCATTAGGAGGAGGCAGGTGTTTGACTGCTGAGTATTCCGAGTTTATTTTACAAGATTTGCGGAGTTTGGAGCTCTGTTCGTGTGTGGGTATAGACAACGACTGACTAGCTATGAAAAGGTCATGAGTCCTCTTCAGGGAGCGGAACATTAAAGTATTGATTGAATGCTTGACCATCCCTGGTTCTTTTGAGTCAGTTTCACTTCTCTCAAACATGCTAGCTTAGCTAAATATGGCATTAAATCCCAGGCATACAGCATCATGTGTAATACAGTGTATATCTTCCGCACCGAGGCACAACGTGTCCGTTTAGGTAACGGGGACGTCCTATTACGCAACAGGATGGAGGTTGGGCATCCGGACCGAACATATACACCATATAAGAACACAGTCGGGGCGGATAAAAATATAACCCTATATGGTGTATTAGTATATTCTTATATCTAACGTATCTGTTACGCTATATTTGGTCCGGTCAGACCATATGGCAGCCCAGGTTGGTCTGGGATGCCATATATAGTCTGGCCGGACCAAAACAAAATATACCTCTATTTATTTATATAAAACTGCCCGGAGGTTCTGCGCCTATGTATGACACTAATACAGTAGGACCTCTACAAGTGGGAAAGGTTTGGACAAGTGTTGTCATCGGTCGGGTATAACCCGTCGGCAGCCGTTAGCAAGCGCCCTAATAAAATAATAAATTCACATTGAGGAAGATGTACCCTTGTGGTAACCCTGTGGGCATACACGACAGCCGACAGTACTAGGACGGCGAATATTCTGGTATCTCCCAATTCCCCAGCTATAACTTCAATTGAATATATAGACATAACATGAGATGCTAGAATTAGACCCAAATCGAAAATCGGAATTTGACTCAAAATATGTTAGTAATTATACAAAAAATTGTATTATTCAATATTTTGGCCCAAATTCGTAAATAAGAATCTTAACAGTGTCTAAAATAGAAATAATTACTTTTACTTGTTTAGACTTTTGGTTAGGAAAGAATATTTTGGAATGTTAGAAACTAATTTGGTTGTATTCAGGTTTCAATAATTGGGTACTATTAAATTTTCAATACATGAACTTAGATTGTTTCTACAATAATTCCATGATTACTATTATTTGTTTACTTTATTCATGATCACAACAACAATACATATACATATATATGAGTAACTTGTCGATAAACACGATAAATGCATTATGCAACATTTATAGCATTTTCTATTTCTCACTTCATGTAGCTATTTTCTTGTCTTATTATTTTATTATTTGTCCATTCTCTTTCTTATTTATTGACGATTTCCTGGTGAGTAGGAATCAGTGGATCAAAGAAGCTCAATATGTGTAGCCCTACCCATTTCAGATAGGTGATATGTTATATGCCAGTTCTATACTTCTTTCGGCTTGTATTCTATTTGTTGGTGGTGTTGATTTAAATCCTGAACCCGCTGATAAAGGTAAGGAAAATATCTATGTGAATTTGTTGAATATTCCTTGGACCTTGGATTATGTTGAGTTGCCTGAGAGTCCTGTGGAACTTCAGCCACCAGCAGTACCTCATTACATGTGCCTGTGCCTCAAAGAGGACGAACGTACGGACGTAGCACATTGTCCATGGCAAAAGGGCAACTCCCTGAAAGAGGTGCACTAAAAAATAAGGAGATTACAATTTAGCTTTCACTAATCTGTATAGTATAGGGATGCTGAACTTTTTCTTCCCCCCTTCCCCCAAATCTAAATCATGTATGAAACCCTGAAACTCAAATATCCTATCACATACGTATTTTAATATATAAACGAGTGCGCTTCGCTTGCTCGCGCTACTCGGTTGAGAACACTTCTTGTCCATGCTCAGGCGCCACGGCCCTCGAGTACATAAACTAATAATCTTAACCGTAGCAAACATGATGCTACCATAATATTTAACGTTTTATATAATTTTATTGCTTTTATTATAATTATCAATTACTTCGAATTCTTATAATGTTTATTTAATACTGTGTGCACGGACAATTAGCGCTATTAAGATTCTGCTTAATCTATGATCAGGAACTCCTCCTCGCTCCCATCGACCTGTTCCATGATCTGATATATCATCGAAGAACTACAGTTCCTAAGCTGCTCTACTTCTTCCTACAATATCGCAAGATACGCTGTAAGCCTGGCGCGTTCATGCTCGAGCGATTCGTACTCCTTTGCTTTGCGCTGGCGGTTTTCCTTGCCATAAGTCTTCATCTTAATTCTTCGCCTCTGCTTTTTGATGTGTTGCGGCTCGCATTTGGGACTCCATGTTCCTTTAGCTTTTTGTTCAGATCTTTTATATCGAGTCCCGTGATCTCTGCCATCTGGTAGTTTCTTCCTTTAGTTACCAATCTTTGAAGTGTTTTTTGTTTTTTTCTGTTTGTTGAATGGCTGAACATTCCTTCTTTTTATATTTTTCGAAATCAGAATTCAGGTATACTTATCCGGATACTACGTGTAGATTGTAATTAAATATTCTTAGGATTGATTATTCTATTTCAACCACTGTAATACTGATACTCGCGTAATCTTCACTTATTAATTTATCGATTATATCTATTGGATCCTTTATTTCTGTATTATTAATTCACAACCGGATACTTGACCACGAAAATTTCCTTCTCTTGAGATGGATTTCATTGCTGAGTTCTATATATCAGAATTTATTAGTTCTAGTCACTAGCTGAACATATTGTGAACATGGTTCTGCAAAATACACCTTTGGAATGGTTGCTATTTACGGAATACATATTTGTGTATTCTAACCTGCCACTTCTATGAAAAAATTCTGGCAATTCTATCCCTCTTGTAAATTTAGTACACACTTTTGTTGTAAATACATATATTGAATTGACAGAGTGTGTAGCTAATTATAATCTGATTTTGTTGGAGTGTATTTGGTAAGTAACAGAAACCTCCAGGTTACAGATAAGGTCATCTATGTTCTCTAGTTCAATATCTAGGGTTGCGATTCGCGTTTGCAAAAATTTAATACGGTAGTCGATCATGGTCAGAGCTTTGAACCAGATTGAAGACATTAGAATACATTTTAATGACGATATGTAATTAAAGCGAACCCTGAACTTCAGCTCTAACTTCGACAGTGAGATTAAAATCTAGGAGGGCGTGCAAGGCTATTTTCAATTCAGGCAGATGGGCAGCGAAGGGGCGAACACTCTGGATTCTTGCAGGCCAACGTGTGCTAGAAAACGGATAAGGGCTGTCACCAATAATGTCTTCAAGAGAGCCCAGCGCTCTGGTGATCTGTGGAATAGAACAGGAATTTGAGCCTCCTTTACATTAGCAATGTGTAATTCTAAAACTTTATCATAGCGTGCAAGCGTTCACAAATTCAAAGGAACAAACCATTGTGTTGATTACCGATTTTTTCATTGTTTCCTCAATAGGAGACCCTCTCAGCCATAAACAGGGTTACATCCAGCAGTCTAGTAAGTATTAACTTCCATTTTAACACCTCAATTCGAGTGTTTTGATCAGTACTATGTCAATTGTTGCAGCTTTTGCAAAGCGCTTTTCCAATCTCCAAATAACACGACTTATGAACTTGACTTTTTTGATGTTGAGGAATATTTCTCATAGTTTTCGCAAGTTGTCACAACTACCATGTACCTGAGCAATCGCTGGCCGTGATTGAGTTGGGCCTTTGTAAAACAAACAGCAACACAAACAGAAAAGTGACTGCTTCTCATTACACCATTGTCCAATTGTATGTGATACAACGAATACGGGAAATTATGACCAGGTTTATCAGGAGGGTGCCGGGAGTGGTTTCAAAACCAAGTATTTTAGGGATCTAGTACTAAATCTTAGCCCCAATTTTGCTAGGTAATTGCAGCAAATGTGTGCATTTATATAGTATCGTGTTTTACAATCAAATTCAAATGAAAACCAACTAGTTACAATTCTACACTCGATATAAGCCTTTATTTTGGGTGGATATACTTAGTACTAGAAATTAGTTTCTGTTATGGTTTCTTATGATAGAATTCAATTGCAGAATATTGAGGGTGATTCAAAACAGCTGCTAGACGTACATTCTGTATACGCTGCACATATTTAGATTAAGCCTGACCCACACATGGTCAGCCAGATGATTGAAAACTATGAATCAGACATAGAGCGGTCGGGTGATTTTACGTCACTTTCTAAAGAACCCATCACCGCATCATCAGTATTAGTAGGGTGCTCTCCATCTGGGACAAAAACTTGGAAATTAATCTCTGCCCTCTTTTGGCACTTTCTTCCCTTGATATATTTTCCTTTCTCTTCTTATTCCCCGACTTATGATGATAAGAATCCATCCTGAGTTGAAAATTGCGTATTTGAATTCGTATTGAAATAGAAGTATTCGTCTACTAAGTAAGTATATGTTTGAATTCGAAATTAAGCATTCTTATTTATATTTGCATTCTATATTTGACAAATAAATATAAACACGAAATATTGCATGGTTAGACAAAGTAAATGTGTATAAGGGGTAAGTCTTGTTAGGTGCACGCTGGTTTCGACATTTCATTAGTTTGCATTACATTATCGCCACTCACCAGTCATCAGAGATTGACGTCGCGATGGGCGACATGACCTTTCGGGCCCTGGGTAATATCCCCCTATCAGCTTATCAGCATGTGTAGGCTGATAGCTATAGCCTATTCATTGCATTGAATGCATGTCACGAGTAGATTGATTTCTGTGAATGGAGATTTGGCTCGAAGGGAACCTTCTACTGTCAAGGAGTGTTCACAAGCGTTTATAATCACACCTACAAGTTTAAACGAACTCGGTTAGTACGCAACTTCGAATTATATGTACAATTTTCAGCTCCATTATTGTCCTTAGTTCTCTAGTAATCAATTGATTTCAATGGCATAAAATTCAGTGTTCCCTATTTTAGTGAACGGGACGGAGTTTTACCTGAGGAAAATTCAAATTTGTCATTTGCCACACATTTGGCCTTTGAAATCGCATAATATTCTTGAACAACAGCTGTAAAGCATTTGTGACTCTTCACGTGGTTGTTAATCAAATTATCACATTTGTAGTATTTTTGATTCAATATCTAGTAATACCTCCTGAACAACATAACAGTACACAATTTTCTTATTAGTCATGGGTCACTTCAATTGACCCATTTGGAGCTCTGTATTAGATTGTCAAGTGTAAATTTATTTCGTCTAAAGGCAAAAATATGCAAACACGAAAATCCAAATTCCAATAAATAACAGCATAATGTAGCGTAATAGCAAGAAAGTCTTTTCGCGTCTAGATTGGATCGGAAGTTCAATTATTGTCAATTTGTTTTTCATCTCAGTATTCCGCAAAACCAATTCATGGATATTGTTCCAATTACAGCAGTAAAGAATGACTATCTCAATCAAGGCAGATATCATAGATCCTATAGAGAGAATGAGGTAATATCCTGCTGCTCTCCAAGGAATATAGAATACTATAAATGCTGCGAGAGGTGAAAATACAACCATAAAAACAAATTGAACCAGTGTTGCATAAAACTGGAGACAACAACCAGTGAATATACCTCTAACTGTTGTATACATATCTGCTATGATGGTAATACTTAAGATCCTCATTCCAAGTTCAATCTTTTCTCTCATTTCTTCTACAGAAGTAAGAAGGTATGAAGCAGGGCTAGCTAGCAAGAATATTAGAACACAAAAGCAACATTCTAGAAATAACATAAACACTAAGCTTATTACAGCAGTATTCTTCCCTTTCTGTAATTCGCCTCTTCCAAGCAGATTCCCGATACGAATCGCAGTTCCGTTTCCATATCCAATTGCCACACAGGTACATGTAAACCATACTATATCCAAAATCCCTATTAGTGCGAATTGATCATTATCTCTAATGATGAATCCAATAACCACGATAGGAACTACTCTTGCCACAACCACATCTAAGAATAATTGTCCTGAACATGATAATGCATACCATAAGAAATGTAACCAGCCTGATAGGAAGTGAAACGACCATCCACTGAAGTTCTCAAGATGAACAGCTGTAAATCGTATGTAAGCGAATGTTAACAGTGAAACAATATTCAAATTAACGATGTAGGATAACGATAAGCCTTTTATCCCTAGAGGTATCACAACAATAAGTAAGTACTGTAGGAACACATTGATAACATTTCCTATAACAATTATAGACAGAATGAAATATATAATGTTCTGAGATTGCAAGAATCCGTTGGCTAGTTTATTAAATACAAATGCAGGATATCCAAAACAAAAGATTGAAGTGTAATCCCCAGTCCCTTCTGCTAACACGCTATCTCCTGTAAAATGGAACACTATAGGTTTTGCACTCATCCAAATACCCCATAATGGGAAACATGTAAGAGAAGCGATCAGCAAAGCTCGCATAAAGTAGATGCCAACTAATTTGTGATTCTTAGCACCGTATGCTTGTGAGCACAATGCACTCATTCCGATGGAAATCCCCTGTATTATAACATATGCTGTGATACCTATTATGGATTGTCCGAGGAATAATGCACTATCTTGCTCGCTAATTTCGTTCTCAGATGTCCTCGAAATGAAAATTGTGCCTGTCTTCAGTTGAATAGCATCACTCAGTAGACTCGATGCTCCGACTAATGCCAGTTTATTTAAACAGTGTAACTCTTTGAATATCCATCCAAATCTCTTTACGAATTTACTAATTCCCTCCATTCCCATTCAATGATTCGTATTATTGCAAAGTTATACGTAGATAGAAATGTTGTTCCTTAAATGTTAGCTCGTAACAATGAAACTCCCATGTGTCTCTTAATGAAATAAATTATTTATATAGCCATTAAGCAGGCTTTATTAAGAATTAACCATAAAATGCATGCTTTTGTTAATAATTGTTATGAATGGATTTACATTCAAAATCCTCATGATGAGTTGCCCTAGGCTTTCACCTTATTACAATAATTATGAGAACCTCTTTTCCACTAGGACAGCGGCAATATATATTATATTAGTCTAGCAATAACCAAAATTTCTGCTGGGGCTAATGAGATGTATAGGATGTATACTGGATATTCTAGAATATTGTCACAGCTATACAGGTGCGAAACCAGCTTTGATATGTCGCAGAACCAATACGTATACCCAGCTACTTGTAGAACACTTTAAGTATTATTTGTATTCCCAAACTTAAGGATTCTGGATGATTCATCTTTCCACGAAAAGGAGCAGGATTTGTTGATAGAATCATTAAGAGATAACTATGATTCATGGTACTTACTATTTATGTTATTTGATTTCTCTGGAACCCGACCAAATGTCTATACATTTTTTATTTAGTTCTAATTATGTTGTATTCAGGCCTAAACCATATTTAACATCACAACAGTCAGTGTGTTACGCTCGTAATTAATGCTAAATTTTAGCCCGACGATTTACACAATTGCCGTAAAATTGAAATTTCCCACTTTTTCGACCTACAAAATTGCACTGAATTGTCATTCGTATATTCTGTTAATTATTCATTTAATATTTATTGTATAAACTTGGTGTCAGCTCGTAAATTGGAATTATATATGAATTTGAACCTCTGGGTAACTAACTAAGGTATAAGGCAATTGGATCGATTATATCCATTTAGTATTGCAGCAGTATCGGACCAGTGAAGCTAGTACTATCCAAATTTACGTCTTATTCAGGTTTAACTATATATTTAATTGATGGCGTATGAGTTCATGAAGTAAAGGAAGTATGCCAGATTGTCAATATAAAAATTAAGTACTATTCGTACGTATAATTTACTATGATAGATAATTATGATAAATTTTGCAAATATTGAGGCCCTTGGATAGAGAACCTCAGGCAAAATATTAACCCTCATGGACGATGGATCCTCTTGAGGGAATAAAATTGCGAACAAAGAACAGTATAATATTGAAATCTAGTTCTCCAGATAAACTACACTGTCTATTATTTTGGTTTATCATATCTCATCCATAATCTCTCCTCAGTTGTAAATACAGTTGATATCAGCAAGTATTTTAGTTCGTACTATCTCTATAATTACATTCATTACTATCGTGTAATCCACAATACAATAGTATAAGCGAATAGTTGCAATGAATGTCATTTCTGGAGAATTCAGTGATCTGACAATCTCCTATTTCTTATATCATCTAAAAACATAGCAAAGCTCATTGAATTTCAAAGCCAAGTACGCAGAATCGGTGTTTTAGAACCCTACAACCTTTCTCCTATTATAGAATATTAACATCGCAACTTTGATACTTAAAATGAAAGTAAAGTATATCTCTAAGCAAATAAGATGTGTTGTATGTACTAAAACAGCTGATTACTAATTAATAGGGATATTATATTCACGGATAGCGGTAGAAGTACTTATTGTGAACGGTGAACCCTGAGACGAAATTCTTGGCTATAATACTGAGAGTGAGAGACTTTATACATAATGATTTGTGAAATAAATTTAATTCAAATGCTATGAATATATTCTATTGTAATTCCCTACATGGATGAACGGATTATTCATTAGATAACCTAAAGAAATATTCTTGATTTATGTGTTTGGTATTAGTACTAATTACCAAACGTTTAAACATATTATTGGGTTGCAGTCCATATGATGTTTGTTCTCACAAGATAAAGAGTTGCTGATAAATCATTATCTAGAATGGAAATAGTAGCATTTATCCTAATTTATCAATATCTTTGATGACAAATCAATGGTTAACTCTTGTTTGTGGTATCTTTTTAATAAATATATGTTGAGTTAGTGCAGGGTAAGATTACTAATTTGTCATTGCTATTCAACTATTAATCTATTAGATTAGCGCCAAACAAATAGTAATACTTAATCAATAACTATTCTTAGAAATACTTTTGCTTGCAGTGCCACTTGAAATTAACAAATCCAATTATCTGAATTATAACTTGTGTAACTATACTCACTCTACAACACTGCCAATTCAGTTTGACGCACATCTAAACATGTATATATTGGATTTATGTATTATTACCTTTAAACATTTAGTCTTAAGTCATGCAAACTATCTTCTAATTAATCAGAAGTACTCTTGTCAGCGGTATCATACCACTTCAGCAACTAAATACTAGCATTTTATGTTACAAAATTCTACTGACATGCTTTTGTCAAGGACATAGATAATGATAGGTGATTGGAAAAGCGATTTAAATTTTCTTTTCTACTGCTCTAAATAAACATTAGAACAATTAAATAGGCTTTATTATTAATTATCAGCCCTCTAATTTTTGTATCTGCTAAACACCACCCGCTTCCCACGGCAACCCTGCTGAACACTCAGTGAGAATAATATGACATTGTCAGGAATTGGTAGAACACCCAAATTAGACGAAATAATCACTCTAGCTTGATGTAAAAGGATATATTTATTAATTTAGTAATTATTAAATGATACCACAAATTCACAATTCTTTATCCAATAAATGTCCCTTCAGTTAACATGTAGTTCATATGAGTATAAACTTCAACGATCTATCATTAATTAATAGTATTTAGTAACAAATACTTGTCTACGGTTTTAGTAGTTGGTCAATGTAACTGAAATCGAGATTTGTACTTAGTAAACTATTTGTTTACTAACTTAGTATCATGTGGTAGAATTTTAATCACCTAGATAAGTTGTAAATTGAAATAGATTTTAACCTCTAAGATACATGTAGTTATAATAATACAACTTGTCGTAGAATTACTGGCCTAGATTACATATAGGGACACTTTTGAAATGGATCGGCTGTAAAACTATTGCTCAGCTGAGTCGGAAGATAAATTTAACCAATTTTGCTCTGTTTCCTAGCACAGTCGTATCTTTTACGCGCTTTAATGTTTATCCAAATTATATCGTGAAGAGATATCGCCAATAGTTTTGGTCCAAGATACATAGAATATCATAAGTTAGTATCAAGTGATAGTATAAGGTTTCCTCTCAAAATTGATTTTACTCTACTAGTACTAGTTTTCAATTGACCAGATCATACAAGGAAATATCACAAATTTAAGCGTGGGTCAATGATTAAGTTTCATATATTTGAGAAATATAGCCATAACTTAATCTGATGTTACCAGATTAGTTGACTGAACATCAGGGCTCCAACAAATTAAAATTTGTCACTTGGTTTGACGTGAATTTTATCCCTCCCTCTATTTCGCACTATATTTGAATCATCATATGATCTCCTATACATTACTTTTCTGGTGGAAATTATTCATAAATTATTATATATGATTGTCAATCTAATGTGTTGATGGTTATCAACAGGTTGAAATTTATATTAGCTGTTATATGCAAGTCACATCAACAAATCAGCAGCTGAAGTTAATTCCATCATCTAATTTAAATACTGACCTAGGAAGTATTATTTATTACAAGAACATGATAAGTCTAATTGTTATTTATATATCCAACTTTTCTTCCGATTGTCCAAAATTAAAGATTCAGCTAAATTAGAAATATTGGTAGAAATATCGGCTGATTAATATAGTGTTGAATTAGTCAAATAACAGCAGTAGATAGTAACCTGGATGGATAAGACATTGATAATTATCTACCATACTGATTAGAGATAGTCGACCTCAGGCCCGTTGCAGTCAGATTTGAATTGATTGGTAACTGTATAAAGTTAGAGTATGTCCATTTATATTCTCTACCTTGACCATTTCTGAAGTTTCAATTCATCGAGACTTGAGATACACACCCAAGGTCATTCTGCATGTTTCCAAATTTTCGAATTCTTCAGCCATTATACATTGTTTAGGTCGCCGTTTAACCTCGGTTTCACATCAATATTATTATGTTATTCTCAATGTAAGATTCAGTGTCTCTATGACAGCAATGTTTGAGGAATATTGGTTAGGCTATACTGATTGTAAATAGGAGAAAATACTCGCAACGAATTCAGTAATAATTGATTGTATTATTGGTAGGCGGTAGATTAACAACTAGAATAGAACTCAGATAAGAAGTGCACTTTGTTTTCAGGTTTTTCATCTTTATCAATTCTGTTTGATGTAATTGTAGACTGTTGAAAACTTATCTACTCAAAGAACCGGGAGATGATCGGTATTCGGAAACTCGAAAATTGGGGGCCTACATGGCGTAGTGAAAATTACATGACAAGAATTAAGTATTGGTAGCATATCTGATGACACGAACAGAGTATTTATATGATCTTCTTTAAATCTTAGTTGATTGTTGACATCTTGATCTCGATTTACGAGTACCATAAACTCATTGGACAAAATTAGAGGAGGACAAGTGAGTTAGCAAGAGTGTACTTTCTCCAGTCATATTGAGAATATATTATATGACCATCATTCACAAGTTCCTTACTGGTAGTAGTACATATTAAATTGTTAAATTATAACTTTGATATATTTTTCTTACAAAAGTGTAATATTCTTTGATTCAATGTTCTAACAGAAGATCTATAATAACTAAATTGCTATTGTTGTCTGTCTTTGTGTTTGAGTTACCTGGTATGTGTATGCTGATTCTTTCAGTATGTAAGAAGCTAATTGTATGCACAAGTTAGGTAGTGGTTTGTATGCACTCATAAATCCAACTTGTACATAATAAATATGCAATAGCCCCCTAAGACACAATGATGACATATTGTTTGCTAATACATCTGGAATATTGAGGGATAATAAGTATATTGTATTGGATTACAGTTGATAATTCCATAATTTCAAATTATTTCTTTAATTATTAGAAAGTGAACTCGCATTAATATTATTTTAATTAATTACTAGCAGTATTAAAAGCATTAAAACGTTTAAAGGAATAATCATGAATCTTCTCAAATATCTCTCGCTTACAGTATTAAGTATAATATCGCTGCTCTAAGTTATCCAGTATTTGCATTAATTCGTAATTCATTTTGGCTTCTTTCAACATGTTAACTTCATGTAGAATATACTCGTACTCTCTTTGCAATTGTTCTTTCTCCTCTTCTAACTCTCTTTCATATTGCTTCTTCTTATCCCTTTGTGCTTTGTTATACTGACTCATCTTCCGGAGTCGTCGCGAGTATTTCATTGCCTTAGCTTCTTCAGGGCTGATATTATTCATTTTAATAAAATGATTGAGTTTTTTAACCTCAACATCCGCAATCATGTTGTAAAATGAACTGTCCATCTGGTTTGTATTATTTTTGTTTAATTATTCTCCCTTATATCGATATTTATACTTGTAACTGCAGTACGTAGAACAAAAGCAACGCAAGCAAAATATCAAATACATTAATTTAATACACTACTGTACGTATTTAATGTTAACATATTTTGATCATGTTTGCTATATTTTTGAGTGAATTGTTGTCAAAAATGTTAAGACTATGAAAATGATCCGCTTTCATCATCTGTGGGAATGTCACTGGTTCATGTTGTATTATTCCACTATACAATCTCATATTACCTTAAGTGAGGTTGGTTTTCAATGGCATATCCTATTAATCTAGAAAGACTGTCTAGTTCTATTTATGATTTTAAAATCACATGAATTCCTTTTTGTGAGTTTCAACCTTTCCAGACTTACAGCCTGCTGTCGCTGAGGATAGAAGTGATATACATATATATGTGTACTGTACTATTAATTAGCAATGGTAATGGCATTGGAGGTGATAGCACTGTATTGCAGTTCGCACTCCAGTGATTGCGTTTAGTTCGGTCGAAACACACAAGTATAAATATAGACACGAGGGACAAATATTAAGTAAAAACATTTCAGGGAATAAGCATTCTGAACAAGATGGCCACCGATCAATTCCATTATCTGTTTGCGGAAATTGACATAAAACAATTGAATAATTTCATTAAAGTGAATGATATTAGCCCCGAGGAGGCCAAAGAGATGAAATACTCGCGACGACTCAAAAAGATGAGTCAGTATAACAAGGCACAACGAAACAAGCAAAAGCAATACGAATTAGCGTTGGAAGAGGAGAAACAAGAACTGCAACTAGAGTATCAGCACCTCCTTCTCGAGCTTGACCGGCTACAAGAAACCAAGATGTATCTCGAGCTGATGGGAATGTTGGATCAATTTCATGAAGAGAGTTATTAGGATTAATTCGATATTTAATCCGCTAATAATTGCGCTAATTATTCGTGTGTTCCTGCAAATAATCAAAATATAATTTTATTGTAAATTTTATTTGTGTAGTTAGCAATGCTATAAAAGATTTTCAAAATTCTATTTATAATTAAATAAAATCAGTTGCCGGAGGGGCTGAAAAGTGGGAGGCCATTCCCTACAATAATGATAAGCGAAGGGATAGCTCTGTCTTAATTACTAGATCTTATATTAATTTAAAATACGCAATGAAATAAAGATTAAGCACCAATGAATCCACAAATGTTATTAAGTTAATAAATGCATTGAGTATATACGTAGATATTTCTAGAAATTTGAACATCAGAAAAATCAATTTTTATGCATCAAAACAGGAAGTCATCCACCTTTAGACTATATTTATTTTTCAAAACTTGTATGATTCGACTTATTCTACTTGGTTTTAGTAATTACAATGCACAAAAATATATAATCTACAGTCAGTGAAGATCTCTGCACAACTTTAGCCTGTTTTGGCCAACTAAGAATAACTAAGTATCAAATATATTAGTTAGGGAAAATATTACGATTCATTTTAATAAAATGATGATAATAGATACAACAGAATATTCACATTTGGCTACCGACATTTTGCACTATTTTGGACGATTTAAGTATAAAACAATTATGGAAATTGATGAGCTATTTCTATGTCCGCCAAATATTGATTACTTCAAAATATTTGCTGATGCAAAAAATCAATCTATGATATATACAAATGTTTTAACCTAAGTGCATGTCAATTATAAGTATTTTAATTAATATATTAATTGGAATGTTCAAAAGTAAATAGAATTCTATAATCTGGGCCAACTTATCTCATACTGGTACGGCATAAATGCCAACCTAGCGTCTCACCAAGCTTGAGATTTGGCCTCTCTGCATCAATATGTACAGCGAATAAATGGCTTGGAGGTTTCACTTCACTCACGGATAGCCCGTGAGAGTTGGCCTTTTTGATTTGCTTAATCCGAATGATACGCTTTTGTATATTAATTTATTTGTATTACCATTTTGAATTTCATACGTATATAATTTTGTATATGATTATTAACCGTCTGGGCTGTGAATACAGTGATACCTGCATAAATCGACACTCGTTGGGAAATGAAAATTTGTCGGTTTAGCAAATTGTCGGATTATACAGGTGAATTTGTATTTTCGGAAGCTATTTCGGAGAAGAAACACTCAGATTATTACAGTTGTCGGTTTATCCAGGTTTCACTGTATCACAGAAAAAATTACCAAGGAGTTCATTTGAGTTGAAGAGTAAAGCTTGTACAAATTAACTAGGTTACCTATGTAGGATATAAGCTATTACCTATACTAATCGGCTTATACAGAATGTAAATGTTAAGCTGTTTAATAATAGAATACTAAATACGTAATATTGGTATGCTTATAATGAGGTGAGTTAATTAGATTATAATTTTATGCGTAACATATAGTATAGAAGCAAATCATAACACTCCTCAATCAAATCGTCCCAGACACCCACAGGAGTTTACCTACTCCTACTGTAGATGATGATTGATTAATCCTATGCAACTCACAAGAAAACCAAAAGTTGGTTGACACACCAAAATATACGTTAAATCAGATGAATACAACTCTCGTTTAGTGATGAAATAATCATTCAGTCAGCTGGTTGTCAGACAGGCATGTATGCGTATGTAGATCAGAATCACGACACCCTTTCACTACCAAATAATATTTAAATAAATCAAATCGTAATTCACTTTTTGTTGGAAATTATCCAATTTAATTTGAAACTTGTGCATTGTATACATTAGATATATCAAACATCTATACTAATTGCTTTATTGAATTCTGGGCTAGTTCACATAATATGAAGGCAAATGCGAATTTAATTAAGAAATAATCAAATACGTTATTTGGAGTGTAGACTAAGAAGTATTACTATCTGAAATGCACTCAAATAGATTAATAAGATTATTTATTGTATCAATTAATAAATGAATCTTTGCTGAAATATGCTTTGAATCTTTGATGCAAATTGAAATTTCTAGAGGTTTCTGTATACGTATGTGGAATTCATTTACATTGAGACAACTTCTTTACAAATTTTCGGTATAAATCGTGATATTAAAAATGTACCAACAGCTTCAAAAAGCTATTTGAATCTTTTAAGAATTTTGGATTGAGAAGATAATAGGAAAATTCCCCCATTTCCAATTTTCTATTGATATTTGGCATAAAACTAATTTTCTAGCTATTTATTCTAATTAATAATATTTTGCATGTAACCCATATATAATTATATATATTATCAAAACTCAAATATTGTGTTCCACTTTGCACGAGCGCGCTTCGCTTGCTGGCGCTATGCGGTTACGAACACTATTCATGTCCACACTCGGGGTTATGGCCCTCGAGTACATAAACTCAGAATCTTAACCGTAGCAAACATGTTTCTACCACAATTTTGAAATTTGTTGACTATATATTCATAAACTAACATTATATTTACATAATAGACATTTGAAAATCGGAAATTTGGATTCAGCGTACTTTCTTACCCCTGTGTAGCCGTTTAGAGCAAGCCTGTACGTATATTTTATGATTTGCTAATTTGTTTACTTTATATTCATAAATCAACAATAAATTTACATATGATTAATCCAAAAGTGTGAAAATCGGATTCAGCATGTTCGATATATTTAGTGCAGTTTTATTGAATTATTTTACTTCCTTGATAAACACGATAAATACATAGTTATGCGACCTTTTCAAAATTGCATACTGTAAATCCTTTCCTTGACAACGGACAAACAAACAACAATTGAGATTTAATATTATAGATTTGCGATGTTGATATCCACAAGTACTAGGGCCTTTGTAATAAAATATCACTTTCCATTCTGACAAGTTAATGGGTATACATAATGTATATTTTGGTATATTAATTATACCTCAACTATAAAAACATATTTTATAGTTTTGTACTATACGTTTATACCTTTTACACTTTAGTGATTTTATCAATACATATTGATCAATTTAGAGGTCGTTACTGTACCGAAAGTGGTAGATATTTGTTTGGACGAATTCACTGGAAGGGGTAGTAAATGTAGCCATAAGGATGAACATATTTTGTTACTTGAGAGTAATGGAATATGATCTTTTGATTACATATGCTGGGATACCTCCGAGATACTGTATGACTTCATTCTCTCAAATGACATATGTACTTATGAAATACCACATGTATTGTGAATCCTCAAGATATAGCAGCTCTGAGATCCCACAACCTACGAGATTCCTATCCAGACAGCTACAATCGCTTGTAATTATTGTAGTGAGTCATATATATACAATAATCAATTAACTTGTATATTGCTCAGCTATACTATAGTACAGTTTTTGTGTATTAGCTTTTCTATCTTCGAAGAAAGGTCATTTTTTCGGATTAATGAAAGTCACCTTTTCGATTGAGTGTATGGGGTTTTTGTATTGTGAAAAACTATACTATACTATAACTCGGCTATATATATAAGGAATCTCTAAAATCATTACATTGCATCTAAATCAAAATGGCTGTAAGTATCTGTTTAGTAGACTCAATGAATTCTAAATATAGAAGTTCCTGAAATTTTGACAATACACAGATAGAAAATTCTCTAATAAATACTGTAAACCAAAGTATATTATACGCGAGAGTGAGTGTATTGGAATTATATTCACCAGTCAATTAATCGATTTTCTACATCAATCTTACACTTACCTTGATCAAAGGCTCATATATTTATTTCAGCATAACAATCGAATGTATATAACTAAATACCTATTTGCACGTGTTACACTCAATTATCTAGGTTTATCATACCATTGAGATTTATCTATCTATAAGAATCTTAGTATAAACATATAAGAAGAGGCATTAGATAATGTAATTCAAGTAACGAATAACAATTCGAAGATATCTCTTCTAATCTCCAACTCAACTTGCCAGAATGATACTCTTAACAAAGGATTTGGGGAAAGTATCATCAATATGTTATTATAATGTATAGATACAATAATTCACACTACCCTGGAAGAATCTTGTTTCTATCTGGTTTCAAGCGGAAGAAATAGATAATTGACAAACCATTCACTGATGTCTACCTTATGCTCTAATATTACATTTAGTATATGTTATATTATGTTTGCTAAGGAATTGCATGTTAACACGAGCATGCTGGGAGATAACAGCAATATACTTAGGATAGCGTACAAATTGGATTGCAGTCAAATAATTGTTATACAAGCGTAAGTCTGGACTTAATAGGTTTTAATGATGTGAGTAGAATACCTTTTGGAGGTTATAGATTGCTTTTTTGATGTATTTATTCATTATTAACTACTAATAACGAGGCTCGTGGCTTAGCTATAAACTCGTCTCTCTACGCCTCGCTTCTCGGTATACTTTATGCTTCAAATTGTTCTTATTGGGGTCGTATTTACTACATATCATCAGAAATTGAATTATGCATATTTAATAAAATCATTATAAATTAACAAAAGATAAACTTGAATATTCGAAACTTACCCAGTTAGTCTCTACGTATGCTCTGAGTTTTGAACATTCTCAAATTTTTCAATGGTCAGATCGTTTCAATTATCGAGGCTACGGGTCTGTTCTAGATGTACTGACCATGAGTTTACTACTAGCTCTTTGAAGAGGAAAGTTGAATTTTACTAACGATTTATAGAAATAAGCAAGATGCTGTCAAGAAGTACAAGATTCTCCAAGGTCCACCTCCACCTGTTGAGCTGTTGTTGAAGACGTTAATCAAGATACAAAAATGTGAGTTGTTCGATACTAAACAAGAGAAAATGTATGGTAAATTTTAATTATACTTATAATATCTGATATGTTGATCTAAGTCTATACTATACTAGATGAAGTACAACTTTCGACTCATTGTGATTTCTTCAAATTATTCCTGATAAAACGAAAATATCAATGAAATTTCTAACTAATCTAAGTCACTGGTTTTCAGTATATTATGTAAATAAAAGCAAAAATACATGCACTTTATGCTAACTCTCATAATTATACACAACTGTCTGTTGTGATTACCATAAATCAATAATTTCCTTTTTAGCATCCATACCAATTCGTACAGCTTATGTGTATTACATTCAAACATGTTTCAGGAAAAAATTTACCTTTGTGGGTAATTTGATTGTTTTTTTATTCAGGAATGTAAGAAATACATTACACGTGATTAATTCAAAAGTGTGAAAATCGAATTCTTCATATGCGATAAATCTGGTTAAATTGTCGAAATCTATTCATATTTTCATAAACACATGCTAAATATATATATATATATAGGACATCTTGAAATTACAAAATTTGAATTCATATAGCTTACCATAGATCATTTCCTTGAAAACCAACAAACAGATAGAAATAATATTGAGAATAAACACAAATTACATTATTTAATAGTAAATTAGTAATGATTGGACTTTACTTGTTAATCAATTCACTTGTATTACATTTACAATGTATACAGTCGGATGGGTCGCGGGATTAAGTCTGAATTTGAAGTAGGATTAAGTTCGAAAGGCCTTCAAGTAGGGATAAGTCCCAATTGTTGCTTTTAAATTTGTCAATTCAATAACCCAGATATAAGGCACTGGGGAAACATAAAGGGGTAAGAATAGAGCTATTCACCGAAAATCTGCCTCAAAGACTGCAAAAATGTGTTCAAAGAAGTTGATACAGCAGATTAGAGGCTATTTTCACTGTCCAATCAAAATTTGTCCAAACAACTCAATCAGCTATTCTAAACCGCTGGGATGGCAATTAAGGATTTCATTATTTCGTCAGGAGACTATAGTAACAACATTTGGATAGTCAGATTCAATTATTTTATTTAACCAATTAGATAGGGGCAGCATACAATCTGTGCTGCAATCTAATATGACTAGCGCTATGTTTCAGAAATACGCTTCCTTCCCAAATTACCATTGCAATTGCATGTCGGCTTGACTGTTTTAGATTGTTTTTATAGACTGGATAATGCTTGTAACACTTTATAGATTCCAGGTGCCAAGAAGTCTTCGTGTTGACCTGCACTGATATTCATCGTATTAACATCTACGATAATTCTCACATTTCACAAGATAAGTCATAATGAAGTGAATGAATTATATCATCCTAAATAAGGATTGCAACATTCTTTATACAGAGAGAGAATATTCTCAAACATAGGAAAATTGCTAAACTGACAGAGTTTCAAAATCCCAATGGAGAAACTGTGGATTCGAAATATTAAACTATTGTAGACACTTGTAATGCAAATTCCTGTATTCAAATGTTTCAACTATCTCTTTTTTCAAATATTTTTGTTTATTTCGGTAGCGGGATATTTAGGTAAGAGTCCGAGAAGTGTTACATTCACAGGCGTGTATACAATGTAATATACGAAACCTTAGCTAGGCGCTTTGTGATGAGGTATACATTATTATCCAAATTGACGGTTCCTTAAGGCTGCAGTTAGGTTGTTCATGTTTAGTTAAGTTCATATTCCAATTCTAAATTCGGAATAAGCGTATTTTGGTCCATTTAATTTCCTGATTATTTAACGCCATAAATACATAGTTATATGACATCTCAGAATTGCGAGAATCTTTTAAAAATAATTCTATGAAGAATTGAGGTATTAAAAGTCCTGTGCGCATCCGCATTAGGATCAGTACACGAGCTATGCAAAGTGTCAATCCGCTTTCGAACACAAAGTGTTCGCAAGCAGCGCAACGCGAGCAAGCCAAGCGGCTGGTATATTATAAAAGTCAAATATCTTTGAAGAAACAGTCATTGGAGGAAGTGGCTAAAAATTGACTCTAAAACTCTCATATAAGGACATTTACCATTGAATTTATAAGTGGGGAATGGGGGCATATCCGCAGGGTTCTCAACCTGGAAACCTTCAAAATCGTGAGATGTGCAATTTAATATTAGTTTTCTGTGAAAAGACCAGGGATTCTGCAGTATTTGAAGGCCCGAACTCATTAGAGTCTGAGCCCTGTATCCAAATAATCCGAGCTTTCGCCATCCCGACCTCCCCCACTTATAGAGGTTCTATTGTAGTAATCAGGATTGAATTGGAACGTTGTACATACATTCGGGAAATACTAGATCTGCAACGTGAATCCACTTCAATAAATGCAGATGGTAATTCTTGTGAATAATGAAAAAGTGTTCCAACAACCACTTTTATAGCAACAATACTGAATTTATGCAGAATAACGATGATATTTGTAAATTTTTGCTTGTTATCAGACAGGAGCACACTCCAGTGTGCCCGGTCCTCAAACAATGGAGCGCCACTCTACTTTTCTCTCCTGATTCATAAAATGAGCTCGCTCCAGGCCCAGCTCTTCAAGACATGAGCGCGCACCTGGATCGCACTCCTTCAATGTTCTGAAATCAGACATACAAACAAACAGATGAACTGACAGTCAACAATTGATAATTAATAGTAAATAAATATAAGAATATATCAACAAAATTAATAAATGAGTTGGTGTTATATTATGGATTTAAATACTGACTTATATCGATGACTGAGTATTTTTTCTATTCTAGTTAAATATTCTTTGTGTTTGTATTTTTTATCCCATTTTCAAGTGTTTAATAAGTACTCTATTCAAAACCCATCATTATTTACATATCTATTGTACTATCTTGCTCTCATCGTACATATATATATAGGCTATGAAGCCAGTACATCTGTATTAGCTATTTTAAACAGTATATTTAACTACAAATGTCGAGCAATACTATCTTCTACAGATACAGTTCTCAGTTAGTTGTCGGAGAGATTAGTAATCTTACATTTATCGCAAACTTAACTTCTTCACTAATATTAACATTCTTTTCCTTGGAAGAGAGACACCCGAGAATTGTGTCTCTTCCTCCTAACACCTCTTTCCAAACAGGAAACTCTGTTGTTGATGTATATTTTGGGGGACTTTCGCCAGGTAAAGCTGTATACCAACTTTCACCGAATTATCCTGTACAATTTCCTAATGGTGAGTATATCAGATTTTCAGTTCTACACTACTCTTTCCTACAATGGGTATCTAATAGCATAGGATGGATGTATTTCCTTTGTTGGAGCATTTCGTTCTATCCTCAAGTTGTACAAAATTTCCTTCGCAAGAGCATTGATGGATTCAGTGTTGATTATGTGCTAATGAATATACTTGGTTACTTCTCGTACTCTACATTCAATGTATCCCTATATTGGTCTACATTTATTCAGGATCAATACTTGGCATTGCATCCAGGGGGAGTTAACCCTGTTCGATTAAATGACGTCATATTCTCATTGCATGGATTAGCCATATCACTCGTTATTCTATTACAAACCATATACTATGGTAGAAAATTGCATGTATCACCTATTGCTTGCACAATACTAATTTTTTTGTTATTAGCAGCTGGAATTACATGCATTCTTGCTGTGGTATCTGTTACTTCATGGCTGAACTGTATATACGTTATGTCGTATGTAAAGCTTGTTATAACAGTTATTAAGTATACACCACAGGCGTGGATGAACTACAGGTCTAAATCTACTGTTGGCTTCAGTATAGAAGGCATATGGTTAGATTTCTCAGGAGGTGTCCTATCTGTCCTACAAATGGTGATACTAGCTTACAACTTCAATGATTGGTTGTCTATATTTGGAGACTTTGTCAAATTCTGGTTAGGAGTTATTTCAATTGGCTTTGACATAATATTCGTTCTACAACATTATGTGTTATACAGAGACAAAGTAAAGGGGTTTAGATGCTTTGGGATAAGAATATTCAATAGAAATGATAAACAGGAATCTCAAAGTTTGTTAAGGAGTGAATCGACTGAAGGGACTAATCAAGTGAAAATAAACTGATTTGTATTGGGAATGTTTGCATTGCAGGACTGTATTCTATGTTTATATTGTATTATACTATATACGTTACCAAATTTCCATAACTGAATATTTCGGGATGTTACCATCCCAGAAATCTAATTAATTTATGGGACAGGATATGTAGTTAAGGTGTAGTCATCAGTAGAGCATAAGGCTGGTTCATGAGGGAATAGTTTTCATATCATCTTAACAAATACTGAATTACGATATTTGTATTCTAATATGGTTATTTTCATTTAGAATTGGATTCCAATCAGCGCTATAGTTCACAATCGGTTATTACTTATAGCATGTCCTCATCCATATCTAGGTATAATTAATTATTCAAATATATTATAGAGCTAATTGTAGATAGGGTCGTTCGAGGTGGGGCGGCTTGGGCCGCCTCACTTTTCATGTCTTCCGACATCCCTGATAGTAGGAGATGAACGCATGATGGATACTCAAAATGCAGCATATGCGTTATTTACTTTAGATACCTTATTTAATTGTATTACGGTATGGAAAACATAAGTTAGAACTTATAATGCCCGAGGGTACATCTAAACTGAAGGGAGTAACTTTAACGTAGGTTAAACTTAAAGTTACCTATGGTAAGAATTACGTGGAGTAACAATAATTGGGGCTTGGTGGTTGAATTATGTTGCATGACATTTGAACACTCCAATATCTAATTTAAAGTCAGACCATGAAGAGAAAAGAAATAATGTAGATAATTTATTTTAAAACAAAGACAAGTAAATACAGAGTCAGTTAATACAGAATATTTTGAGCGTCTCCTATGTATTCCATTCATCATATGAGTGTATATTCTTTCAGTATTTATCCATGAGAGGGCGAGTCAATGCAGATTTTTTCGTTGTTTTACTTGCGTTTTCTAATAAGATTATATATAATTTGTATGCTGAATACTATATTTATAGTAATGAACAACACATCGATAATAAACATGCAAATTTACTCGAATATTAATACATTATCTATAATTGTGGCCATGATTTCTTGAGTTTGTTTGGAATAGATATGTCTGGTAGGAAACAAGGAAGCTAGAATGATGTTATTTGGTTTTGTAGATATGTGTATTTATCTATATACCTCAAACAAATTCTACAAATTGCTAAAAGGAAACATGAATTCAGCTAGTTTACACTCCAATAAATACCAATACTTTGAGAGGAAACAGATTATAAAACGCTTCTTCTATGCTCAAATTAACATTTATAATTTACGCAATACTGACAGGTATAGGTACCTCAATCGCTTGTTTCTTTGTTATGCTGGAGTAACATAAATATTTAAATCCAATTGGCTGATATCAACTGCTTGGAGTAGAATATTTGCAATCAGCTCTGACATGGAAAGGAATAGAATTAAGTTGTAGATCGTTGATTTTATCCGTAATTTTGTCCTAACTTTATTGAAATCAACTCCTACTGTTGGTAAGTTTGGTAGATTCTTGATTTCAACCCGATATCTTATATTTTAGTGAAATGTAATAAGTTACGATGAGAGCTGCTATATGGAAATATTATGAGTGGACGCAGCTTGATAACGATTTGGTAAGTTGAAAGCATTGCAGATTACTTTTTCCATCTGTTTGTGTGTATTTATACCTGTAATTTGTAATTCTCGAAATTTGATTAACTCCATTTCATATCGGTATCAACAACTCAGATAAGATAAGACATCCAAGTACATTATACATATTTATTCTATCCGTCATCATAATCTCAAAAATTTGCAATTTACCATTTTTTGCGAAAATCATTGAATTTTTTCTGTTGCTTCTAGTAATACTTTAGATTCTAGGGTGTTAGCCACGTGCAAGACAACATTTTAACTTCAGTATGTCTGCAAGTTGTGTTAGTCATTCATACCTTGAAGCTATTTACCTGTAAATCTTTGGGGCAAATAGAGATAACGGATTATATTCTTACTGGTTTAAGAAAACGATGATTAATTTGATTAATTGAAAGCTAACTATTCCAATTCTTTCCCAGACGGATTGTTAATTGTTCTCCCGAACTTCTCGCTATTCGTATTTTACGAAGAAGTATATTATGGTTACAACGACATACGTATATATTCTCAAAATGATAAGCAATATTCTTATTGATGAGATTATTGAAATATGTATGATTATAGAATCCCATTATAGCTGTTGAGAGCAAGTCTCTAACAGTATTTTGAGATTTAGCTAACTTGTTTACTTTCTATTCATAAATACAACAAATAAATTTACATATAATTAATTCAAAAGTGTGAAAATCGGATTCAGCATATTCGATCTATTTAGTCAAGTTTTATTTTGTTCTGTTTACTTTCTAGGTAAACACGATAAATACATAGTTAACACGATAAATACATAGTTAACACGATAAATACATAGTTATGCGACATCTCAGAATTGAGAAATTTGAATTCAATATAGCATTCCAGAAATCCTATCATTGACAACGGACAAATAGTCCAGTCAATCTAGCGAAATTAGACAAAAATAGCAATTTAATCATATAGATTATTATAATTCAGTATTTCATCTCCTAATTTTCAGAATATTCAAGAATTCTATTCTATAAATACGTCCAGGAAATGAATAAATTCCAAGAAATACCGCAATGTATCCAGGGATTATACTTTATAAATCAGCAGGTAGGTTATCAGTTATACGTATTTTACAAAAGCTTTTATCTAATATCAATGTCTAATTACTCTATGTAAATGTCATATGTAGCTTACCCAGTGGACCATTGGATCGTTGAAACCGCAATTCTATACTTTCTTAGACATTATATGAATTAGGATACGCATTATGACTTTTATAACCATTTTAGAGGTATATCTCTAACAAATTCGCATTCTAATATAAATTTATACTAAATTCTTCAGATTAGTGAAGGTCTTGTATTGTACCATTTAACTTCACTGTTTTTTGATCAGTTACTTCATGTAAGAATATATTTTCTTATTTATCATGTAATCACACGGAATTTTGATGTTTATATAATTATTATGTTATTTTTATAGAAACGCGGATTATATGATAGATACTATTCGTGTTAATTTCGATGACAAAGCATTCACTTCTTATCTTCATTATTCTATTTCTTATCCGTACTGGAAGGACAGAGATTACCCCTACCCCGTTCTTGGTGGGTTCACAGTATGAATACTCATACTCTGCAGAGGTAAGGAGTTGGTATTTTAACAATTTTGAGAATAATTTTGATCGCAGATAGAGAAACCCATATTTTACTTATATACTTGTGTAACTGAAATATTCAATTTTTATCCCCATAAATAATGTAATGAGACAACAGATCCCAAATATGTCATTGGCCCAAACACACAGGTGCCGTGGGAACGGAATTCCAATTCGCATTCCCATGGCAACCCTGCATATACAATATAAAATACCGTCCGCAGTCCCAATCTGTGTGTTTGTAAATTTCATGTTCTCATGAAGAGTGATAGTTTCGAACTAAGGAATTCGCGTCATTTTGTAGAAGTTGTATATGTTTTAGGTAGTTGATAATATTTTCTGTTTGCTACTCATAATATAATATTGTAACAGTAGAACTCGGTTAGTACAGTCGTAATTGTGATATGTATATTTGTATAATTAATTGGCGCCGCTGGGTAATTTTATTTTTGCCTCCTTGCAATTGCTTGTTTCTCCCAAAATACAATATAAATACAAAACTTAATTGGTTGTTTAATTTTTTTCTATCAGGTTTTGATAACTTAATCATATAAAAAAGTATAATTTTAATGCATTATTTCTGGTTATTTTGCGTCTCTGTTTCTTTCTCTTTTTCATATGTTAAGTGATCAAGAGTGCAATTTTCATTTATCAAATGATTAAATATTGTTAATTGTTTAGTTAATATCGATTTTTCTTGTTTCTGACTCTGTACTGGACTAATTCGATGAACATAAAGTCTAAGAATTTCGCCCTAAAAGCATAAATTGGTTTACTCGTTGAAACGGATTATTTTGCCTCTTTTTCATGCATTTTTTGGGCAAAAAAAACGATTTCGGCTGTACCCTTAAGATATACTTCGGTTAGTAGGTACTAATTTTATTTCCATAGGGAGTACGTCTTATCTGAGTTCTATTGTGTTTATGTTATTAGATAACTTTAAAAGATGTAGACAGGTTCTTCTTTACCGCGAGAGCTTTCCTCTCCGGATATGCAGTTAGTCAATGTGAAGAGAAAGAAGGTGTATTAATGCGAGAGGATTTATTTGGAACTCTCAACTGCACCTCGGTACATGTTCGACTCACTGATACAAGTGTGATAAGTGTACAAGCCGGAGAGCAAAGTCATGAAATGACTGAGCATAACCTGAATTTCTCTCAGTGGTTCTCATTCTATCAGCGACAAGATGGACTAATCAGGTGAATCATTAATTTACTAGTGCTTATGAATAGTGAATTCTGTAATCCTGTCCCTGAAATTCCTACGGGAAGAAGTCTACACTGTTTTCCGTTTGTTTGACGACAACTGGCCTTCTAGTAGGGTCGCTACTGAGTGTATTGTTAATTTTCCATCTAATAGCAAGGTACGATATCCAGAGAATGAAGATACAGAGGTGTTACAACTGAAGAAAGCAGTTATAAGCTCTTTCTCTCTACGTCTACATAACTACGTCAGGAATAAAGGAACCAGTAAGAAATACGGAGGATGGAGTTACAGGGTACCTGATTTGGATCATTCAGGAACTCATTCTGCAAAGTTAGTTTATTTTGTACTTTGATATATTCTCCTTAAGGACATGCCCATATCCATACCCAATATTGTCGTATTGTAGAAAAATTGTGTTTATTATTACAGTGAAACTTTGTTAATACGAACACCAACGGACCGTCAAATTTTGTTCGCCTTTTACGGAGTTCGTATCAGTGGAGGCGGAATGAATTATTTTTCAGGGGGGCAGAAATCGTAAAAATGACAGGTAATATTATTGATTTGAAGGGCATTGGATTCTCAAAAGTATTTATATCAATAACAAGCACAACGAACAGTTCACTCTAACAGTTTTCAATGGCAATATACAGCATTTCTGAATTTGATGTGTAAATAGGAAATTAGCTTTTATACAGAGAAATATTTTATACAACAAGCCTGATATTTAGGGGGCTAAGCTCCCGTAGCCCACGTGGTTCCGCCGCCACTGGTTCGTATTAACCGGAGTAATACTCATTGTATTTCCATTGTAAGGACCTGATTATGTGCAAATGTTTGTTCATCTTATCTGGAAATTCTTATTAACTGTGTTCGTATTAACGAAGTTCCACTGTATTAACAATAGTAGTTGTCTAAAATTGCTTGTTCAACCTGAGTGGATAACAATCGGAACGGAAAGTAGTAATTAAGCAGAATTTAGCACATTGGGCTTGTAATTTCATACACCAATTCCTTTGTAATATAATACACCAATTCCTTTGTAATATATTGTTACGTATAATAGTATTGTGCCCACCGGATAATCCGCCGCGAATGATGTAACGGATTGTCCGGTGGGCACTGTATTTTTGGCTCTAATTAAATTTTTGAAATATGTCAAATTACTTTTGCTAAGATAAGATTTCTTACCTGTAAGTCTTTGTACTGTAGATATGAAGTGAATGAGAGAAATAATGTTGTTACTTACAAGAAGATCAAGAGAGATCCTCAAAGAGATCATACTCAAAGCAAAGAAATGCAAATAAAAACAGAAACTGGTTTGTTACTATTCTTACATTTATTTGAATTATGTTATTTACCTTTAGTTTGCACAAACAACAATTGAGAATTACAGTAGAACCTGTATAAACTACACCTCTATAATCTGACAGTGTTTCTGACCTGAAATAGCTTCCGATAATACAAATTCGCATGCATAATCCAACAAGTGTCGGTTTTGCAGGTTCCACTGTATCACTTTATATTATGATTAGGTCATATTGAGTTGATTCGGGTGCAGGACACTGCAAAGATATCTAACACTCCTGAAACAGAATCCTACTCGATAGAGAAACCTCCTCAAATAAAGGCTACCGGTCTATCTAAGATATATCTGATAGCAATGTCTAAATTTGATCCCCTTTCTATTCGAGAACCTGCTGGTCTCATTTTTGACAGTATTATAGCCCAAAGAGTTGTGAAAAGTCCTATTCAATACAAAAATGCTAAAACTCAGGTAGAAATCATAATATGATAATTCTAAATAAAATTTCCTCCTCACTGCAAACATGAATACTAATGAATTATGTGAATACTTGCAAGCAATAATTAGTGATACGTTTATTTTATATATAAATAGTTACCTCTTGAGGTGTTATAAATTAATGCAAAATAATTTGATGTTCTAGCTAATATCCTGAAAAAATAATAATACAACGAGATATTTCTGAGTTTAAGGAATGGTATTTCGCATTTGTTTAGTATCAATTGAAATTTGGTTATTTTAACACCAAACTATTTTGAGTTTCAGATTAGTTTCTCTTAAAAACGTATAAATTGTACAGAAATACTTTTTTTATCTGTAAATATTGTTGTATCATTTTACTTAACGCATTTTTTGTCTTCATTCCTCGTGTAAAGAAATGAAAAATAACGATTTCAACTGTAATAATTTTTTTAGGATTTGCTTAGCTGGCCTGCCAACAATTGAATTCCCTCACCACAAAATGTAATGATATTGGATACTTAGCACGTTATAAATTAGAGACCCCAAAGTGCCCTCTGATATGGTTTAAAATACACTGACTATAATTCTAGCGGTTTAGGGAATGGCCGTATAATATTTCTATATCCCAAATTTTCTGCATCTTGTCCGCCAGCCAAAGTGTTGCTGATCAATGCTTTAGGGAATTTTCGAAACTATTATTATCTGTAGAGCGATTTATTACCGTATTTACTCGAATAGTAATTCTCCTGAAGATGTTGAGTACTTTAACTACATTCATTGAAATGATAAATTGCTCGGTCAGCTCGGGTGATATCATGTATTAATAATTGTATACAGATAATAGTATTCCTATGTATTTTGTACTGGTATCTTTCATTGATAGATCCAATCCAACCTAACTCTGACAGAGAAATGCTATCCAAAAACAACAGCAGAATGTGTTAAGTTAATTAGGAAGATAGTCAATGTCATAGAGCAGATGAAAGAGCAAGATATTACTCAGTTATCAGTTGATTATTTGTCCTGTCCCTTTAACAAACGCTCAGATGTATTGACTATGATAGATGCACTAGGAATGTGTAACAGAGCATCTTGTCAGTATATACTCGTCTCATTCCTCTATGTAAACTGTGTGGAGATAGACATGGCATTTAAAATACTGCCACATCTGGCCACAACGAAAAGACCCTCTCTCTTTGCTATTGATGTAATGGATCAGTTAGCTTTCCATCCTAGCTCTTTTCCAAAACAGCTCCACAATAGTACACTCTCTAACATGGCAGTGCTAGCTCTGGGTGCCATGAGTGCTTCTCTTAGAGTATCAGACCCTCTGCTGTCTGAACGTATCCTATCTAAGCTACACAGAATGACACTACCTTATGATCACATTAGGTTAGTGATACCTTGAATATGAATAATCTGAAACGATGTAGGATACACTAGGGTGATAGGACCATAGGGCAATGGCATAGCCGGATGTGTTATTTCTGGTTGTTGGTTATAATTCGGACAAATGTATATTACAAATTCGGGCAAGTGGGTACCTCTGTCTAACCATTGTATGCTATAAAGTTCAGACAAATGCATGCGTCTCTTTTGAATTTCATCGTTTCAAATGTGGCATCTCATTACTAGATACTATCTTTGTGTTCCAATTGAGTTATACATAATGCTTATAATATTAAATATTGTAGATATAGACGAGATAATACGGATAATTCAAACAGACCCTCCACTGATAGTGTAGGCATGTTGAGACAATCTAGCCTTATACACTCACTGGGTAATGCCGGTCACGAGAATAGCTTCAATCTGATTAAGAGTTATGTAGAGTCTAAGCATGTTCCTTCTCTCCTCAGGAGATCTGCTGTTCATTCATTGAGGAAATATCATACTGACGAGGTATTTACTATGTACGAGTAAATTACTTTATTCTAGGTATATTCGCATGTGAACTAAATCTACCAGTGACATAGGAAGAGGGCTTTTGCTCTATTATTACTTACAAATTATGTTTATTCGATAAAATGTGTGCCGATAGAGAATTATTAAATTTCGGGATTATTTAACAATCATACAGCATATTCGTTGGAAACAAACCTCTAGGATCGTTTTCTAGAGAAGGTATGTACGAAAAGAATATTTTAAAATACTATTATTAATCATGTGATATTATGATTATCAAAAATTTGCCTATAAAATCTACTTAATTCCGCGTGAATACATTTTTAGTATAGAGGAACCTGCTAATGGCTAATAATAGTCACCAATAACTAGGCAAAAGTGACCTCATTTACAGGTGATTACTGTATAGCGTAGTAGTTATAGACAGGGTAACTATATGTATTTATAATATACCTGTGTTTAATTTACTACATATACAGGCAGCAGATACTATATTATCAGCAGCATTGGTTGATGAAGAGGAAGTAGTTCGCTATGAAGCTACCCTACAATACCAAAAGCACCCCAGAGCAGACTCTATGTCAGATATCCTATCCGACTTCCATAACTATACTAATGCTCAGCAGTCTCCTGTCGATGCCAGCAAAAGAAGAATTAGGAGATTCAGTATATTCGATGCTCTCTCTTTCCATTTACAAACTCCGAGTTTCAATTGGAAGAAATCAATAGGAAGTTCCGAGTTCGGCGCTTCTATGGGTTTAGTTGTACGTAATATCATGGATCTTGATATCAAGCCCTTAAGTGGTAAATTTTCTATAGATGTATTCGACGAAGCTTATTTCAAAGTTGGGATCGGTTTCGTTGATCTTACTCTTAATGTATTCCTTGCACAGGTTTGCTTCAAAGGGCATATTGAATATAATCTGAATATTCTGCAGGAATTAGGTATCAATTCTTTTACCAATCTTGCACATTTATACGACAATACAATAGGCGCTGTAGTTGGTGCTGTAAAGTCGGCAATTGTCGATTTTAGAACTGCTTTTCAGCATGGAATTGATTTGAGATATGTGTTTCATGAAATTGAAGTTGCAGTAAAGGAATTCCCCGGATTAATTAAGAATTTGGTAGTTTCTGCTGAATTACGTAAACTACTCGTTACGTTACAACAAATCCCTTTCGTTAAGAGTGCACTAACACTAATAGACAAAATCAAGTCTACATTTAGTGATGTACGAGGTGATGTATTGAAATTTTATCAAGAAATATCCAGCTGTGCAACAGTTACTCTACCTTGGGTTGGGGGTACAATAAAAACCTCCATCGAAACAATAGTCGATGCGATAGCTAAATTCTTTGATAATCCACTCACTGCTATTGCAGATGTTACATCATCTGTGTTTCAGTTAAAGACAGCTTTTGATGGGGTAATAGAATGTAAGGATATTCTGTTGAATGCGGCTAAGTTTCAGGGATCACATATTAGAGGATGGATGGACTTAGTAAACACACTTAAGGGAGTATACAATGATACCATTAAGACAAAAGATTTACTCATCCAAGAAGCGAAACAGTTTTCAGAAATCACAGATATTTCTAGTTTCGAAGAAGCAACAGGTTTGAATGTTTCAGTACTTCGTAAAAAGGCTTATTCAGATCTTGAGAATGCATTGGAAAAGTTTACTGCCCCGATTGCCCCATTAATAAACATTGTTGAACCATTTTTAACAGCGTTTACCTCTACAGTCAATATTATAAAAACAGGCATAAAAGCGTATAATACATTGAAAGGTGCTTATGAGGATGCTATGGGGTTAATAGAACAGTTATTGGGCCCCAGATTCAATTCAAAGTTTCCTAGAAGTATCAGAGGCGAAGATGGTTGTGAATCAACTGAATGCCAATGCGGGTTTTATCCAACCACGTCTGGTGATGCAACAACCTATAAAGAGGGTATGCAAATAGAAATTCCAGAAGGTGAGGCGTTGTTTGCTCCTGTTACAGGGCTTTACTTGACTAAGATAGCAAATCAAGTTCTGATATTTCCTGGAGGCTCTCTTGAGAAATATGTAATTGCAATTCATCATATCAGTCTCATAAGTAATATCACTAAAGCAGGTATTAATATTAACTCAGGAACTACTATTGGCACTGTGACTCAGTCGAAATGTTCACCCAACTTCGTACACCTTACAATGATGACTAAATCTAAAGGAGATCCAACAAGTCCTGCTAAATTCTTGCAACCACGACTACTAGAGGTACCTAAGTGGATTAGCGATTGCAATGATTACAAATTAGAAATTTTAGACATTGTAATCCGTCAGGGTACTCTTGGGTCTGATCCTAAAAAAAGTGAAATGGGAAGTCCTCGTCAGCCATGCGGTACTGAATGTGATAAGCCGACAGTCGATGAAGGAAATACCAATCCGTCTAAGCCTGTAAATGCAGAACCAAATTATGAGCAAGATTTGGCTGACGACCCAAAATCTACAAACAAGATTTTACCTAAGGCTTCTTCTAATGGTCCTAACACTCCCAGTAATCGTCCAGGAGATTCAGGTCTTGGGAAATACTTTACGAAAGAGCAAGAGCAGATGTTATATCCAACTAAAACTACAAAAGCTAGAAGATCGGCAGATGATGAGAATGGAGACGATGATGAGAATGGAGATGATGATGAGAATGGAGACGATGATGATGATGATGATGATGATGATGATGATGATGATGATGATGAAGAGAGTGGATTCAACTTTTCAGTAGATGAACTAAATCTAGGACAAGTCTTACAAATCTTGTCCGGGTTTAATAGCCCTACACTTGACAAGCTTGTATCAGCTATTAATTCTTCTATAGAAAATGCTAAGGCCGCATTAGATTGTGATGATCAAGAACTGAGTGATCCTTCACTTCTGGACATTGATTCTATTAAGAACACATTGAAATTAAGAGGTGAAGATCAAACTGGAGACAAGGAAACGCTCACTGCTAGGTTAATAGCATTACCTCCTGATCTATGTACTGATCTGCAACAAGGAATTCCTAAGGATCGATGGTGTACAATCACGAAAAATTGTCTCAATGTTAAATGTGCTTCTTCTCTCACGCTAGATTTTCTCAAATATTCAGTCAACTTCTCTCTCACACTTTTACCCTGTGAACCTTCATTTTCGCTAAATTTCCAAGATTTGAATAGAACTATTGAGTTACCTGATGGAGATGGAGGGTTTGAGCTAGATATACCAACAGATTCACCTGAAACCCAAGGAATAGCTAATGTCAGTCTTGCACTGAACATTATCAGAGAGACATCAGATATCCATGTAAACTTTACAGCATATTTATGTCAACCTAATGAAGCTACTGAAGATTACTCACATTGTTTCTACACAGTCCAGTTATTGATAGGGAGCGTATTCACAATTCCAGACGTCAATAATTGCACGAGCAATGGAAATGGAACCAATGGAAATGGGGCGAGAGTAGCTAGAGCCACTGGATTCAATGGAAATTTGACTAATGGTAATGGAACTAATGGAAACGGAACTAATGGGAATGGAACTAATGGAAACGGAACTAATGGTAATGGAACTAATGGGAATGGAGATAATGGTGAAGGCTGTGATGTTGAGATACCAGATTTCTATGGTATGAGTATTGGTGAGTTTGTATCTTACATCAAAGACCTGGGCGATTCAGGAACTTCTGCTGAATCTTCCAACAGCCTTAGCGAGTTAACTCAGAATCTTCGGACTATTTTCCTACAAGCTTTATTAGATGCTATTCTTAGCGGTAAAAATCCGCTTGGCAGTGGACAAACTGATTTCCCAACTTCATTTGATTTCTGCATTAGTGGTGATATTCCAATTACTCCACAGCCTCATAACTTCTTCCAAATTAATGACTATTTATTCATCGGACCGGTCCCTCTACACTTCCAATTTGCACTTGATGGTAGTTTCGGTGTAGATATCAATGTGAAATTATGTTTCTTATCAATGAAAGCGAATGCAGTAGCTGATCCTAACCTAGCATTACTATTATCTGGCAGTGCTGCTATATCTCTGGCTATATTTGAAGCTGGAATTGATATCGTTGGTAAGTTAATGGATACTCATCTACCTACAAATGCTTCTATTGGATTCAAACAATTCCCACTCGCAATAACAATACAGATTAAACTTGATTTAATTCCCTTATCCATATCACTGCATGTCTATCTCAAGATAACTATTAACTTATTATTCACAACCATTCATAAGACTTTATTCGATAAGTTAATATTCAGTTGGACAGCACCATCAATTAAGTTAACACTGCTCCAAATTTCTAATGCTAACGAAGATAAATCTCCTCCTGAATTCTCACCCATTTCTGACGTTTCGAATACCACAAATACTATTGTGGCTTCTCAGAAACAGACTGATACTACATCTACTTCAGGAACTACTCCATGTACTGTCACTCAGGTAGGAGGTAGAGACTACACTGATCCAGCTTTTATCCTACAGATTGTTGTAGCAGATGATAAGAGTCAGGTTCAGCTCAGCTACTCAGTTGGTACTTATCGAGGTGGAGAGGATTTGGTTAAAGATGATAGGATGTCTGGAAGTACTGTACTTAAAGCTAAAGAACTCGTATCAGGTGTTCCATTATACTGGACTGCTAAAGGCTCCAATTCTCAGGGTATAGCTACTGCTTCACAATGTAGTCTAGCTGATTACGATACTACTCTTCCTCTTGGTAGAGTAAAGTTCAACTATATGTACTCCAGTAATCCCACTCTGTTATTTGGAGATTCAGTTGTGCTAGACGCTACTCCGATTATTGAGCAATTTGTTAGTATAGGTTATGCACAAGGTGCATTTGGAGACCAAATTATACCTTTTACATCGTTTACGTTTGATCAAGTAACCGGCCTGAGCAATACCGCTAATACATTGAGTGATTACATTATGTTCCCTGATAAGCGCTTAGGTGTCCCTTCATTCAAGACAATTACTGTAAAATCTATAGATGATTGTGTTAAGGAGTGTGCTACTTTTCCAGATGACTGTTTTTCTTTTAATTATGCTCACATACTAAAAACTTGTCAGATTCTATCTGAGATTGCTGGAGCTTCTGATATAGAGATACAAACATCTAACGAGTTTGATTATTATGAGAGGAAAGGGATAGGTAGTCACAAGAACTTCACACACGATAATCTCCCTCTAGTTCATAATGAGCTATACTTCCTGAATGTATATGTTAATAATTCGCTAGCTTATGACAACTATCTCAGTTCTGAGGGTATACTCATTGACTTTACTCCACCGGAGCCTGGAACTATTGCTAATGTGTCAAGAGATGATTTCATCGCTGCTGGATGTACTGCTGCTATCAACCAACGTTGTGTGCATGTTACCCCAGAGAAGAATTATAGAATTGTTGTAGATGGAATTGGATCTGATTGCATATTCAATGGTCCGAGTATTAAAGTTGAACTAAAGTACACCAGGCTTAACTCATTTGTGAGCATTACATTCTTTGGTTTCCATGATAATGAGTCAGGTGAGTTATTATCAAATAAATATGTAATACAATCGCTCAAATGTAGTTATTTTGGCTGAACTTCATTTACAAGTTTAAAATTTGCAATTCGTAACAATTATCTTTGTTACCTATTCATATGTACGTGCGTAAAATCCAGATTTGCTATTAGTATTTCAACATGGTACTTTATGACTTAAATTTTTCTTAACCAATTCTTTCTACTAGATATATATGCCTACACTTGGTCTCTGGGCTACGAATACTGTGGAAATTTAGCTTTATCGCCAAGAGATCCTCGAGCAGATGCTACCACAGTTCTTAGTGATCCGGTACAAGGTAGAATAGAACAGCACTTTGATGACGGTATATACTATGCTACCGTACAGGCACTTAATCAAGTTATATTTGGAGGTTCTGGAGTTCTGGCTCTCTGTCACTCTACACCCTATATCATTGATACTACTCGACCTGTCATTTATACTGTTAAGCTGATAGCTTACAACGAGACGTCTAATATATCTACATTCTACTATCACGCAGTGTGAGTACTGTTAAAATACTTATTTGACAATTTTAATGAGAATTCTATTTGCAAATATGTGATTATATCTTTGAGAAATTATAAAGTTGATAATATCAGGTCTATAATTTCAATAAGACTTGTGAAGCACATGTTATCGTCTTTTCACAAATTTTCTATTATTATTCCACTTTTGATTCCTGTTTCAACCTATGGCCATGTTCAGGCATATTTTGCTTGTTAAGTAGTACAGTGTCGTTAAATAGAATATTTCTTTTGTCATTAGAGATAACCAGTCTGGCCTGCAGCAGGTGTATGTAGGAGCTGGCTTAACCTATAGTGACACGCTTGTACAGAGTTGGGAGAAGATATTCACTAACAACACTGCTACTCTCCTGCATCAGATCAATGTAAAGGATGGAACGAGAGCATTCATTAGGATTAGAGCTGTTAATAATGGTAGGTTTGTTTCTAGTGCCGGTCCTATAGCGAGAAGACTTAACCTAAAGGCATGAACAATGTGGGACGTACTTTAATGCAAAATCTAGTACGATTACCATGAAAATTAGTACATATATTTTAGCGTGTAGATATTTACTTGGGGTACGAATTTTTAGTGAATTTTACACCTTTTTGGTGATTAATCATATTTTTCACACCGTTTCAGCATGTTGTCAGGGTTAATTGTTTACGTAGAGTCAAATTTTGGCATTATCAGGCCTGAATTTTACAAAGATACGAGGGTTTTCATATGATTATTCATATTTTCACACCCTTTGGCTGTTGGTTAGTATTCGCATATAAAACAGCATATCATCGACAATGCTAAGAGTCTTTAACCTAATTGCAAAGAATACTTCTGGATTAGATGTAGCTAGCTATTATTTAAAGTTTTCAATAGAAACTGTGTCCAGAATGATTGCTGTTATACTGTAATTGTTATTCACAAGATGTAAGTGCGAAAAATGGATTAGGTTTCATTGGTCTTTTGAGTAATATTTTCACCACTCCATGCTCAGTTCTTCTTAACGAGGGTCGTCTGTAGAATCTGTGCAATAATGGATGCCATATTATTGTTTATTGTAGTTGATCTGGAGAGTACAGCATTTGGACCTATCCCTATTCAAGTAGATCGTACTCCACCTATAGCAGGACAGGTTCTAGATGGGGACGGGGTTGGGAATTCAGATTGGAAATATCAACCTTCTAGTTCTACTCTCTGTGTGAAGTGGAGGAACTTCTTTGATCCTGAATCAGGAATATCTGCATACCGCTGGGGAGCTGGAACATCACCTGGACTCTCCAATACAGTTCCCTTCACAAGCAATCTCCCGAATGACCAGGAGTCTATGTGCAGAAGTGGTCTGAATCTAACACACAACACCACATACTACTCAACTATAATAGCATTCAATGCTGATACAGATCATCCAAGGAATACAACTGCTTCTTCTAATGGAGTACTCGTAGATCTAACTAACCCTATAGCTGGGTTTGTTAGAGATGGTCTGAATATCAATGGAAGTCTAAACTATACATATAAACCTACAACAGTACAGGCCGTGTGGAGTAACTTCTCAGACCCTGAGTCTGGTATAGCTCAGTATAATGCTACTATATACATTGCTCAAGTACTCAAGTATTTGCCTTCTGACGGGAATCCAAATCTTAATCAAACTTGTCCTGTTCCTTCTAACAACTCTGTTATTCCTATTAAACCGCCCTTCATACCGCCAGCTAGTGTAAGTTTGCATTTGATTTTAATTTGCTAGAGCTAATATAAATATTCAAAATAGTGGCCAACGAACTGAATTCCTTGTATATACTAGAAATCATGGAGATGGTAACATCTTTCGTAGCATATATGACAAGTTAATTGAATATTGACTGCAACAAAGCCAGGACATACAGACACTTTAAATTATCATATTGAGAATACTCCAATCGGATATTACTAGCATATTAACAGCAGTGTGACCATACATATCACTTTCTATACACATTTGCTATCCGTACCTGCTACCTGGTTAATGAGTATTATTCTTTATATTTTTAGGTGAAATTCAGCATCGCACAAGATTCAGAGTCAGTAGGCCTGGCTAGTCAAATTGATGTTAAACACTTCCACTTTCCTGATGGTACATTTGTTAGGACTGATATAGTTGCACAAGATGGAGCTACTCGAACTACTGCTGTTATTAGTCAAGGTAATATAGAAATTATAGAATTTATAGAATTTATAGAATTTATATTCTTTGAACTCGATTGAACCTCAAATAATCCCAAACCTTCTTACTAAATCTTAGAGTGTGCAAGTGTGAATTTTAATATATAAGAGGTTAAGTAGGTGTTAAGAATGTTACTAGTTACAGATAAATATTGTTAGTCTATATTGTTTACTTTCACTCCTAATTATTGCTGTGCTGACTATACTATAGTCAGTTCTAAAATGGCTGACCGTCTTAGTCGGTAGGTATATTTTTATAAATATGTGTTCGCTCTCCTGTTCACACCTTTGGAGATTAAGACTCGAAATTTGGCAGGTATACTCGTAGTAACATCTAGTTGTGTACCTGACATTTGAAAATTTTGATGTGTATATTTTCACACCTTTTAGGTGATTAATCAAATTTCCAATTTCTCATACATTTCTATGAAATTCAAAAGCATGCTAGAAGCATGCTACATATAGAAATAATCAAGTACGCTGAATCCGATTTCGCATGATCATAAAGTTTGTCAAATTTACATTTATTGTTGTTTTCATGAATAGAAAGTAAACAAATAATTGAAATATCAAAATATACGTAGAGACTTGCTCTTCAAATACCCATGTATAGCTGCATGGGTATTTGAGTACGCTGAATCCGAATTTAACACCCTCAAATTTCTCATATGTAAATTTATTGTTGATTTCTGAATATAAAGTAAACAAATTATCCAAATTTCTAAATATTAGTAGAGACTTTCTCTCAACAGAGATATGGGGTACCAAATTACGCTGAATCCGGTTGCCTTAGGAAAATTACGTCGGTACAGCCGGTGATTTGAGATTTTTTCATTTTTAATTAAGTGATAAACTAGTAAATGTCCATATTACATACAAAATTTCAGATATTTTCAACTACTGTAATACTATTCTAACAGTTCCCATTGGATTTCAATGATTAGCTTTACATTAGAAACAAATTTTAACTCATGTATCAACTTCCAGATTCCATAATATCAAACATCGCAACGGGCCTCAGGCTCCGATCGGGCAACCTATATCAAACATTCATTATTTCTAACTATGTATTCTTACTTAGGCTTCCTTATTGATTTGACTCCTCCTATATCAATATATTTGTACGATGGAGGAGATTCATCCAGAGATCAGAACTATCAGTTATCAATCGATTCACTTCAAGCATCTTGGATAATGATAGACCCTGAGTCTGGTATAGAAGAATACCTGTTATCTGTTTACGTCAGAACAGAAGGATCTAAGTCTCAATTCTACCCAGCTAATAATAAGCAGATCCCAATACAGCCTCAAGTTATAGGAGAGTCTGGACAATTAACCTGCTGGACTGATACGAATATTCAGTTAGCAGTAGGTAGTGAGTACATAGTAAGAGTAGAGGTTGTTAATAGAGCTGGTATATCTACTTCATATGAGTCTACTGGTATTATTCCGGATAACACTCCTCCTACTATTGATTTCCTACATATTGATACTTATGGAGATCTATCTGAAGATCTAGATCAACAAGGAGCGGTTAGTTCATTTTTGTGTGTTTAAACTCATATAGTGTTTGTCTGAGGAACTACTGTCATTCTGGTAATTGCAACAACATAGCATATTATTATCAACGGTTTATCCATCCCCATACAATCATATAAAGACTTATGACAGGGCTTAACTTGGAAATCAAAAGAGAATTTTGAGAGCCATGTTATGAATTATGATTATGAAATTTCATTTTAATCTCTCAACTTCAAAAAATAGTATTTCTAATACGTATTTACTGTAGATCTGTAAAATATTTTTGTGATTCGAGGGTTCGTCGCTTACAAAACTACAAAACACAGGAAATGTTCATGTTTTTATATTACATGGTTTATAAAACCCACGAAAATATTCTAACAAAATTTCCCAGATCTATATATGTATATATGTAACATTATCTAGGTTGAGATCGGCAATTCAGGAGGTATACCAGTTCAATGGGCAGCATTTGATCCAGACAGTGGAGTACAGGGATATCAAGCTGCCGTTGGAACAACAGAGAATAGCACTGACATATCTGACTACAAATTATATCCAGCTTCTGAAAACGTGTTCATTGACGTTAAACTTGAACTATTCGAAGAAACGAGTGAATACTATTACGTCATAGCGAAGGCTATGAATGGAGTAGGACTGCTTTCTAAAGCAATAGTCTCAACTAAGATTAAAGTACTACGTGCAAATGTAGCAGGTGTTGTTACGGTAGGACACTCAGGAGTTGGTATTAGTGGACAATTCCAAGCTGAGAGAGACACAGTCACTCTAAAGTTTGAAGGATTCTCCAGTGAACTATGTGGTATACAGTATTATGAGTGGTCAATAGGGACTAGTTTTGCTGATGGTCAAATACAAGAGTCTACTACTGCTGGGGTTACAGATAACGGGGAAGGGTCTGGTGGAGCTCAATCAATAGTTACTCTCTACCTTAATGAGACATTGTATACAGAAGTAAAGGCTATCACAGCTTGTTCTGCTGGAGATGGACAGGACGCTATTGATAGTTATGGGCAAGGTGAGTTGTCATAGGGGCCCTATTTACCCATAAATTAGTTACGCAACAATTGAAGACCCCAAAATGTAGTCTCTTAATTATTACTATAATCTTCCAAGCAAAATACTGTAATATCCTATTAACCCAAATGTTACCGCTTTTTAGCTTTATAGCTATCACTCTATAATACGCAGTACTATGACGTATATTATTTTTGGGTTGTATACATTTTAGAGATACATTTTCTTTATGGACATTGACTACAGAATTAAAACTACTTTATTCTAGAATTCATAGGAGAAAATTGATTATGTTTGACATCGAATATTGAAATGAAAATTATCAGAGATTTTGGTCATTACCTTGTGGTAATTTCGGATTGGTATTTCTATATTTGGTAGTGCCATGCCTCAATACTTTAGTATTGTACAAAACGTAATTATGTTTGTTTTCATTTTGTATTTGAAATTATTGATTATATACTTCGCTTTGTTGTCGTGTTTAACTGTTTATCTCTTTTTATGAAATCTTTTAGGAATCAAGGTGGATTGGACAGAACCAAATATCATAATTAAAGAACTAGGCAAGAAGAAGGATGGAAATGCTTTCGTAGATCCTCCTCAGGATGAGAACATATATCAATTTGATACTTCTACATTAGTGGCAGAATGGGTAGCTACAGATCTAGAGAGTGGTATAGCTGATGCTTTCTATATAGTAGGCACTGTACCTTACAGAGATAATGTAGTTCAGCCTAAATATACCAACAGAAGTAGTCTAATAAATAACGAAGTCAAACCTAATACAACTGGCAAGCCTAATATACTACAAATAACCGTGTATAATAATGCCGGGGTATCCACATTCCACATTGCCCCTGGTGTAACTATAAGCACCTCATATCCGAATATTTCTGAAACGCAGTTTGAATGTACAGAATACGCATTACCATTGGTATCTCAACTGAATTGTAAATGGAGTGGCGCTGTTGATAAGTACAGCGATGTGTATCTATACCAGATTTTGCTTGGAGATAGCGAAGGGAGTTCTGAGTATATAATTAAAGAGGCATTTCTAGGAGATTCATCTATCGTGTTGGACGACTTCTCAAGAGATCTTCTAGATGGTGAATACGTGTACACACTTAATATCATAAATAATGTTGGGCTATTAAATAATGTGTTTGATTTCCTGACAGTAGATAACACATTACCTATACCACAAACCATAGATGTTCTATTAGACCAAACATTCGCAAGTTTCTTTCCAACTGGGGAATTGAATTCAACACTTAGCTACAATAATGTATCTTCCAGTACCCAGTGTAAAGCTGTTATCACAGAATTACGAGTTAGATGGGATGATTTTCTTGATTTTGAGACTCCAATAGAACACTATGAGATTGGTATAGGTGATACTGCAGGAGACATTAATGTGTTACCTTTCATAACAGTAGGACTTGTTAACGAGTATCTTATTCAAGGACTGGATCTAATTGACTATCCTTATATCTATGTTACACTCAGAGGGGTTAATCTGCTAGGTCTTACAAGCGCTATTACTTCAAAACGCATAGCAATTACTTTACATAATCCTGATCCTCCAACAGTTGATGACCCTTCATTTGGTTCAGATTTTGAAACCCAGACAACCACATCTTTCATTCAGGGAGAATGGGATTTCGGGGACCCTTGTAGTGATATTTATTACGAATGGGGAGTATTCTATATGAACGAGACTATTGTACAGAACTACACTAAAGTCACAACAATAGACTCATATAATGATAATGTCGTTATGGTACCAGAAACTAAAGTATACCTTCTGGTTAACTTATATAGTCCTCTTGGGTACAGAAATTCAGCCCGCTCCGATCCTATATTCGTCGCGATTGATCCTCTTATCCCTGGATTGGTATTTGATGGTCCCTTCACTGGTTTAGATTTCAATCATCAAGCTTCCCTGGTTTCTCTTTCGGCTAATTGGAATTCATTTGGAGGTAGTGATCACACAAGGTTAGCACAAACAATACACAAGTATGAGATAGCTGCGGGAACACAACCTAGAGGAGAAGATCTGTTTAACGTATCACCATTCCAAGATATCTTTCTGAATGAAACCTTCACGTTAATGGATTTAAATCTTACACTAAATAACACATACTATGTGACGATACGAGCTACTAGTGCAACTAACCAGACAGCTGAAGTAACTTCTAATGGAATACAGCCAATACATTTTGATAGAATTTCTCTGCCTGGAAATGTCAAATTACCTCACTTCCAATCTGCAACTACTGTTATAGATATTACCTGGAATAATTTCACTTCTCTCCTGCCATTCATATACTACGAATACGGTATTAGTACAAATGGGAGTCTGACGAATATTTCTTGCTATAAATCTAATGCTGAGAAAAACCTTAAAGAATACTTTGACGTTCTTCCATTCACTACAACAACAACTGTAGACTCAGCTGTAGTATCCCAGCTGCAGCTTCAAGAAGGTTTTCAGTATTATGCTTATGTGAGGACTATTGATGATGCATTCCAGTGCTCCACAGCTGTCTCCAACCCTCTCACCATCGATATTACACCTCCAATAACTGGAGAGTTTATAATTGGGTTCGACACTAGGCAATTCCGTAGGGATATCACTCAACCTCAAATTTCCTATATTACTACCAACAATAGCCTATCAGTTGCATGGAATGGGTTTTATGATCCAGAAAGCTTAGTAAAAGCCTACCAAATAGCAATCATAGAATTAACCGTTTGTAACCTCACCAATTGCCAGCAACTTTCTAACCTAACTACATTCACTACACTAAGAAATGTAACAAACCATACATTCTATGTGCTTGATATTATCACTAGCAATTTCTATTACATAGCTCTACGGGCTATAAACAGAGCAGGACTGACCTCATGTGTTGTCTCACAACCTGTCCTATTAGATAGAGACTCTCCAAATCAGGCTGTAGTTAAGCATGGTTCTGATTGGAAAGTAACTCCTCCATATCAAGGCAGTACCTCTAATATAAATGGCATACTAGCTCTTGTAACAGATCAGCATGAAGCTGTGTGTATGGATAGAATGTATAATTATTCTTCTTCAGCACAAGATTGGAACACTATTACTCAGTCAGAAACGCCTACTATACCTGTAGGACCTGGAAATCCAACTGGTAGAACTCTGGCTTATTATCCCAATCAGGCTTCATTCAATACAAATGCTGCTTTCCTAGAGATTTCTATGACACGAGACATTCAGAATGAACGTATGCTTTCTGCTGCAGTTGTTACTCAAATATCAGTTGTTGACTTCAATGAAATGAGTGTCAGCATTAAATCAGCCCCTAATTTCCAGGCTGTAACCTCTGTGTTGGTATGGGAGGGTCCTAATAGTATTATAGAGGATTATGAAACTGTTGATAATAGCACTCAAAATATAACTTCAACCAATACGAATAATTCCTCGTCAAGTTCTTTGTACTGCCAATATATGCCACCAGCAAATCCCAATCCTACACCATACAAATCATTCGGTTTACAGCTACATCCTGCCTACAATACTACAGGGGCACATGCTCTTATATGGTATCGCGGTAATGTAACGACTGAAACTGCACACACATGGGTTACACTGGGATTTGATCCGACTACAAGCTACCATACTTATCAATTAACTCTTGAGAAGGTTGATTCTAGTACACCAAGTACTGTAAAGAAAGCTACTTGGTCTGTTCTATTGACGGTAGATAGTCTCTCTGTAGCTAGCCTAGTGGATTTACCAGAGTTCAATTCTAGTTTATACTACGGACTGCATGTGAGGAATTATAATGGTCGAGTAGAACCTATTAATGATCCATTCGCTCCATCCACAACCTCTGCATACTTCTCTGATATAATCTTACCAGTTGATAGCACTCGTGTCTGTAAGTTTGGTGCTCCGTTTTATAGCTCTAGAGCTCCATTTGTTAAGTTTGAGGTTGGAGTGGGGCTGAGTTACGGGTCTACTAATCTATCAAAAGCAGCAGGACAAGAATATCAGCCTATTCCTCTACCATGTATTCCATGTTTCCCTGAGTGTAGTCAAGGTAACAACAGTTGTAACTCATCTTGTGATTCTAAAGTTCATTATATCACATTTGAAGCTACTGGACTTGAATTACTATCTGGCTGCACTCATCCCGCCAATCAAACCAACACAACATGTACACCGTACAACTACACTGTAACTGGCATTCCAGAGGATCAGCTGCATCTTTATAACCTTACTTTTGTGCAGTATGTGTACTATATTAAGGTGAGAGGTTACACAGGAGCAGGTCACATAGCCTATGGATACTCCAAAGGAATTATGTTAGATCCAACTCCTCCAAACTGCACCAAGATACAGCACATTCAGGAAGATCTCCGGAGCGATGAAGTCAGCAATACGACAGTACAGTATAGTACTAATTCACTAGCAGTGTTGTATGAGTGTAGTGACGCAGCTAGTGACATATATGGCTACGAGATAGCTTATTCAGATAACATTGATGATATTAATTCATTACAATTCAACTCTGTGGGGACTGATAATGTCGTTAATATTACAAATCTATCTCTCAATCCGCAGTTGAGGTACTATGTGGCTGTTAGAGCTACAAATGGAGCTGGTCTTATCACTATTCTGAAGAGTAAGGGAGTTAGAATTCTGAACATGGAACCTGATGTTTCTAGAGCTGTGCTGCATTCATTGAATTCTACTGAAGTAAAGACAATAATGCAAAACGCTTCTGTTTCTTTTAAGTTAACATCTATCGGGCTAAACTGGACCGGGTTCTATGAAACTAGTTATGAAGAGAATTACATTGTCAAGAATCAAACACTATTTTGGAAGATTGGGACTAAGTTTGGCTGGGACGATATATTTCCTATCTTTGAGATCACCTATAATAGTAGTTTCTCTATACGCATAGAAGACATTACCCTAATCGGTAACAATTCATTCTTTGCCTCAAATATAACAGACCTGGCTAAGCTAGCTAACAAGACTAACTATGTTTACAAAGAAGGAGATTTGATAATGAATGTTGAGCCCGGTAGGATATTCTATCAAACTCTAATTCTATGTGCTATTCAACCTATGTGTTTATCAGCTGGTACTCATTCAGTCACATTCTATAAAGAGGGTGATAAATATTATGTGTATAATTGTAATGCTGCAGAAGATTTTACTATGTCAGTCAGTCGAAAAATTTCAGAATATAATACTTACTTGGAAGATGAATTTACGACTCAGTATCTCTATCCTACTAGATGTACTGTGAGTTTCTCAGAAGATATAAACCATAAAGATGGATTCATTATAGGAGATCTTACAATTCAAGATATGAGGGATAAATATGACGTCATTTCTGCTCCTACGAGTACTCCGTATACGCCTTACATTGTAGATCCTATTTCTACTCTCCATTTGGTTGATAGGCTAGTGTTTTCTCGAGTTGTAGCGTTTCATGGTCCATCTTTCTATTTGAGTCCGATTGGTGGTGGTAATTTCTCTTCTTATATCAAGATACAAATTGAATTTGATTTAGAGCTTGTTACAGATGAATTAGAACCTATTCTATTGGGTTGGAACCCTGATATAAGAGAATGGATAGCTTCTCGTAGTAGCTGCAACTTCACTTATAATGACACTATTCATAACAGAGATACACTCATTACTTATTTCTGTCCTTGCAATGGTTCTAATGAGGTTAGTCCTATTTATATATTACGAAAATTATTTAATTCCTTACTATTGGTCACTTTTACATGACTATAATTATAATATTGGGGGGGAAGGTTAAATCGGCAGTTCTGGACTTCTAATGGTGGGCTTAATCATTATATCATTGAATAAGTGCAGAACAGGCGTTAGGACCGGACAAGGCAATTGCTCAGGAGTCCCAGACTAGCCAGATACGTAATGAATTTGTTCCTAATTTAAAAGTTATATCATCTGCAACTATTAGGGATTCGTCCGTTATTTTGGTACTTTATTAGTGTTAATTACACTAAGTTTTGCCATAGGCTATGTTTTTACTCATATTGTATAGTGCGTAGGAGTATAAACAACTAAAATTAATATTTTTATAATTAGATAAAAACAATTAAGCAAGGCCGGCCGGACCGATACGGCAGGCCAGGTAACACTCATTTTTCTGGTTCTGTATTATGTATGTCTTCTCTAATAATATATGTAAATGCCTTACCAATTTCATTTTACTGCTGCTTTGTCTGAAGTAATAAGAATAATATTACACCACAACTGCAGAAAAATATTATGTAATATTATTAAGGATTTAGGTTTTCTCGATTGGTTATTACAAATACATAATAAGCAGAAGGGCGTTATACTTTTGTTGTTCATTATTATTGTGTAATACTAATCTTCCCAATTTATTAAAATGCTATGTAAAATCAATAAATAATCCTAACTGATGATAAATGTAAAGAATTGCTATGGGAAATAGTCATGTGAAGTTTCCATCGGAAAATAGTCAAGAGTTACTGGCTCAAAATTTTGATAATCTGAGTAATAACGATGTGATTATAAATGATGTGGGTAATGACGATAGGATTATAGATGAGGAGGTTGTAGGTAATGAAGATCTGAGTAATGCCGGTAGAAGAATTGAGGGCGCAAAGATATTTTGGTTTGTTCCTGTACTAGATTTGGCATCTTGTCGCATGTATCCTTATATCTCAGGTTGTGTCACTTTTAATGAAGGTTCTTACAAATCTATTCGCTCCATAGTTTTAATCATGATCCTCTGCAGCTGTGTTCTGTTACAATTTTTGATGTTCTCAGCTTTCCTCGCCGATTTGATATTTCGCCCACTGCTGTTTATCAAGATACATACTGGAATGTATCCAAACCAGACACATGCTGGAGAGTATCCTAATCAGACGGATAATTCATTGACGTCACTTGTGTTCACAACTAATTCACAAAGATATTATCACGAGTATGAGGATTGGTTCCTTTTCATTTGGGATTATCTCTACGGTTTGATTGGCCTATATTCAACTGTTTTCATATTCATCCACTCTTGGAATAATGAGGCTGAATTTCAAGGAATCGTCACTTTGATTAAGAAAATTAGACAAAATAAGATGGAAATTCGCAAAGAAAAGTCACAACTAATTAATGTAACCAAGGACGAGGAGGGTAGGGGTAGAAGGAAGAGGATGGATACAGAACGTTTACATATGTGTATCACATGCTCAGATAATCGAATGCAAAGTTTCATAGATAACATTGGCTGGGGGTTATTTCATCTTTGTATCATCATTCTAAGTATATCTCTTGTAGTCTATTGGATTGTAGTAAATGCAATCGGATGTTATGCAAATACAAATTCAACTAATCTTCTAACTCAAGATTCCGATTTAGCACTCTTACTATCCATAATTGATTCAATTCACTGGCATCTATCACCTGTCATCGTATGTTTCATTATAAGGATATCATGCATGGAAATTACAACTAGTCTGGATTGTTTATGTTATGCCTATGCTTCTGGACTGATACGTGAGGGTAGGAATGAAGTGAAAAATCTTCAGCGTAAATATTATCAGTTAATCTCGAAAGTTAATGCCATTTGTATGAAGTATCGTAGAATCAGTGCTATCAACATAACTGTGTTGGTGTTCGCCGCTGTTGGTATTTGTCTGCGTTATATTGACTCTGACAAAATAGTGTCAATAGATGAATTCATTATGTATGATTGGCTTGACTTTATCAGATTCTCAACATGGTATTTGGTTCATTTTTTGAGCGTTTGGTTGATGGTCGATGCCATGTCTACTCTAAATAAAACACTTGATAATTTTTCAAACGAGATCTTACTTATCTTGGCGATTAATAAAAAGCAAGTTAACATTAACGAAGATATTAAAAAGCAGCTGGAACTTTGTGAGATGAATAACCATAGGTTAAGTATGGACTTATTCGGTATAGTAACACCATCAACAGTGCATCTTATTATAGGATTTGGTTCTACTACGATTCTGATCTTCGTGAATGAAGTGACCAAAGTCATTCTTGAAAAGATACGGATAAACTGATATCGTAGAAATAATTATATTACAAATATCTGGTATATATTCATTAGAGGCTGAAACATAAGATTACTGTTAATTACTCTTTTTATTATGAAAAATATATGTGAATGCAGTTGAGTATCCCAAAACGGACGCTCCGAGAAGCGGACAACCCCCTTCAACGGTCAAACCTTATGGCATGGATTGTATTTTCCAAGCATGTAATTACTACCTAAGCACTCTCCAAGGAGCGGACAATTCTTTACAACGAACAGATACCATGTCCCCAATGTGTCCGTTCTTCAGAGACTCTACTGTAGAGTGTATATTATGCAAATATTTGGTAAAATACTAAAATAGAACATATTACGTATTCGGGGATTCATACCTTGGTGACAGGGCATTTCTAATCTTAAGTGTACTTACATACTATCCATAGACCATCAGGGCGGCTATTATATAAATACATAGCCGTAGACAAGGGGGGCTTGGGGGGGCTTAAGCCCCCCAAATTTTGCCTCATCAATTCCCGAAAATTCTTGAAAACATATGTGAAATTATGCTTTATTAATAATTCATAAAGTTATTCCGGATATCTTCCAAACAAACGCATCCTACTCTCATTACAAGTAACAAATTCATTTACTAATTCTTTTAATGGTAAACCGTCCGTTCTTTGTTTGTGCACATGAAGTAACAAGCACCAATTCAATCGTGCTTGACATGTAGTTGTACGCAGCCAGGTCTTAAGTCTGCGGAGTGCACTGAAACTTCTTTCACTTGTGGCATTAGTTGCTGGCATCACAAGAATTAATTTCACTATTTTGATTACCTCTGAGAAGAAAGATTTT
>JAKMXF010000341.1:0-87192 GCA_024704765.1 Oopsacas minuta | reverse complement strand
GGTTCAATGCATGCCCATAACAATGGGTATAGAGTGCTCGAGGTTCTAAAGAAGATACTTTAGTGGCAACTCCTGATCGTATTCCAGACATGTTGCTGGCTCCATCGTAGCATTGACCAAGGCAATTATTGATAGATAAATTCAAGCGCAACAGTATGTCCTGAATTGTCAACATTATATTGTCAGCAGAAGTTGATTCCAAACTGTAGAGACCAATGAGCTCTTCATGAACATTTAAGTCATCATCAACGTGACGCAGGCACAATACCATTTGTTCAGTGTTTGACAGATCGGTTGTTTCATCAACCATTATGGTATACATTTTCCCTGAAATCTGTTGTACAATATCCCTCAACATCCTTAATGACATCAGCTTGAGGATTTCATTTTGTATGTCTGGACTAGTAAATTTGTCTTGACACTTGTCAAGCCACTTCAATAGATTTGGATTGTCTTCAGCTCGTATTCGAAGTAGCTGTATAAAGTTCGAGTCTGACTCACCATTCAATAATTCAGGGTCATCAGTTTTCCATCGACCACGAAAAGCAATGCCTTGCCTACTAAGGTAACGAACGCTGCTGAAAATTTTAAACAGCACTTGTCTGTTCTCATCCTTTTGCTCTGCATGACTTTTGTTCAACATTTCACCAACATCTTTGGTTGTGCTTGGTATTGTTATTACAAGGTCAACAGCTTCACGATGAGATTTTGAACTTTGATGTTTTTCGAATTTTTCTATTGCTTTTTTCCAATTGCTGAATCCAGTGCTTGTGAACATTTCATCCATGTACCCTGATATCTTTAAACCATGTTTATCTGCCACCAAGCAGTAAAAACACAATACACTATCGCTACCTTCTTGATAATGCAACCAGGGGAATGTTTTATACCATGAAAGGTTAAATCCTCTCTGTTGTTTACCAAAGGTTCGTAGTGGGAATGAAAGGATTGGTTGGGAGGCATTTTGGGGTATATGGATGTCTGGTTGTCTGGTTCGATGTGTTAACTGAATTTCGTTAGAGGATTCACCTTCTGTTCTCAACAATTGCATTTGTTCATTATCTGGAAACAAACTTGAATCTTTATCAGTCTCTCCTGATCCTGACTGAGCTTTTTGAACGAGCCATCGAGCTAGGGCCATATCTAAACGTATTATGAATGCTAACAATTTTAAATATTTAATCACAAACACATATAAATACAAAGTGGAATGAAGCCCAGTAATAAAAACCAGAGATGTGTTAAATATATAACAATATTCGATAGATTCGTAGAAATAGTATGCCAGAAATTTATGAACCTCAAAATTATTCAAATCTAACTATAGCACTAAAAAGTATTCTCATTTTGAATGAAACCTAGAAAGTAAAACCATCACTATGGTAAAACAAAGCTGCGAAAATATGATTATAGCATCGGTTCATATTAATTCAAATTGATGCCACTGATTTATACTTTGGTCAAATCCCATAGTGACACCTCAGAGGGTTAGCCCCCCCAAACTAAAAATGTTGTCTACGCCCCTGAAATGGAATATAGGGGCTGGCCCCATTTTAATTTTTTATTCCCCAATATTGAGAACCAGGATATTTATGTGAATTCCCATAATGCCAGTTATGAGCAATTATACTTTGTTTCTGTTATTTAGCGTTGTAATGAGCCATGGCAGTTTATCTTGATAATAGCGAGGAAAGGCTTTGTAGACACAGCTCCCATACCTGATACAGTCCCCTGTATCAGTATTAGTGAGGACACTGGCACAATACAACATCTCCTCACATACACTGATAGAGAAGATGACACAGTAAGATACACTATCACTTCTGTTGTATTCACACAATCTGCTTCAGAGTATCCTGTTGCTGTTCCTGTATATAGTGTTGAGATTAATGACAGTGTATTGTGTGTAACTCCTCCCACGGGGATATCTGGGAATATCACCATCAACTTAACTTTAATAGAGACAGGTGAGTTGTAAGAATCTGCTTCTTTGTAAAAGTCTTGATTATCCAAACCCTTCCTCTATTGACAAATATAATTGTTGATATTGTGATACACAGGCTACACATAGGTATTAACTCATAGCGATGTTTAAGCTGTGGAATGGCGGATCGGGGGAAATTTGTAGTGTTGTAATCAAATGGTATGAACCTATTAGTAAGTCAGTCCAAGTAATTGATTGTTTTCCATATCTTAAACTAGGTACCCCTGCAGCCCTTGGCATCCCTCTATCAGCAACAAGTCAAGTTACCGTGTATATATTACTAAAGAATCACAATCCTATACTAGTAGAGGAATTTAATACTCGAATTAAGCAATACACTGTGTATATTGATGAAATTGGCTCTACAACTCAACACAATTTCACATTCTATAGTTATGACAAGGATAAAGGAGATGAATTAATATTTAAGTGAGTTATAGGAGCATTTTTTCGTAGCTCCGAGTTTCAATGTACGTAATTTGAAGAAACGCATTGGATACACTGCTGTATAGTTAATTTACATGAATGAAGCTTGTTTACAATGCGACTGTGTTACATCGTGTAGTATGACAATATTATTACGAATACTACATTTAGATATAAAAATTGTTCTTACTGTGATATGATAACGAGAGAACAGACTCCTTCCAATGGCAATAAAGTTCCTACAGAATACCGCAATACTAGCAGCAAATCTATAGTAGAATATTCTCCTACAAAAGGTTATTACGGATCTGATGAAATTGGCGTTGTGGCTGAAGACAATAATGGAGCATATTCAGGGCTATTATTTGTGTCACTCTCAATTTGCGACAGACCCTGTCTTAACGGTGGTATATGTAAAGTGAGGGTTTTGTAGATAAATTATGATCAGACGATTTTTGATATTTAGTTATTTGATGTTCTTACATTTTAGGGACCGGAGAGTGATCCAAACTGCAGCAAAATAATCCGACCAGAAGACTTTACGGTAGAGTACAGCTGTGAATGCACGGAAGCTTGGTCAATGAGGAGGTGTGATATTCCCCACGTATGTTACTCACAGCCCTGTCCATTCAATACGAGTTGTATCGCTAAAGACAATGGAGAGTTTGAGTGTATCTGTCAGCCTGAATGGCCGTGTTATATGTACCCTCATACAGATCCTCAGAACACGTGGATAATTGCTGCCATAACAATTTCATGCGTTTTAATACTCATTCTGATAGCAGTATTGTTCATTCTATTCTTTGCCAAGTTCAGACAGTCTAAGCCTAAACGGTTAGTTACCATTATCCTTCTTATTTTGGGTATTCTCAAGAGGGAAAATTCTTGACATTATTTGTGGTATCAGCTATTAGCTAAATTCTACGATTAGCATAACATACAGTAATTTATGCTAATCCTAGAGTTAGCTAATTTACTCATACACCACGTGGCCAGCCAAATGCTTTGTAACCAAAAATTGCATTGGGAAATTTTTGAAATATTTTGTAAATTATGTTAAATCTCAATATTAAGATAGGAAAATTATATTTTTCATAGAAATTATTATCGCTACTTGTTTATATTTGCAATAACGTAAAAACAGTAAGATGACCAGCTATGGGAGTGTAATAGGTTGTGGCTATATTTGTGTTTACTCAGCCTCTTATGATAATATGTAATAATTTTTAAATTTTATTTTATACCAGCGTAACGATTTCAGGGGAATAAGGGAATAAGGTATTTCCTCTTTCGTATATATTGTTTTCGGTTGTAAATTCGATTAGTATTCGTCCGGAGCTTTGAACAAGAAAATATTAATTAATGTTTTTACTTGTTACAGGATAGTTAGTCTGGAGATATCAATAGAAGAACTACGTGAGATACAACTGGAGAGATTTACTGGAGATGAAGTATATTGTAATACCATTGAATCACCTTTAGAGCAATCTACACCACTCTAGAATTGTGAATGATTTATCTTGTTCATGAGAATTGCTATGAAATATATTTGTTAAATTATTAGTACTCTGCTCTTAAACTTATCTCTCGCTAACATGAAAAGTAAAAATGAAGTTAGATTGTGTTCAAATACGTGTGTCTCACTTGGATACCTGAGACTTGACAATTAATTATGTTAGCTCATGCAATGGGGCAAAAATGAGGAAGCTATATTATATAGCATCCTATTGTGAATCGGTAAGCATATTGAAATCGTATTCCCTTGATCTGTTGATGACGTCGCCTATCCGCCAAATCACTCAATGAAAATTAATTCAAGTAAAGAAATAATTTTAAGCAGATGGGCCGGATGGATCCAAATCATAATCTATATCCAATCCGTAATCAATAAGTAATACTGATGTCAAAATCAAATGTAAAATCGATGAAATTCATAAATACAGACCGCCCAGTCTATATCATTAAATCACAATTGTTGTTTGTTTGTCCGTTGTCAAGGAAAGATTTAAGGTATGCAATTTGAAATTGTGTCGCATAACTATGTATTTATCGTGTTTATCAAGGAAATAAATAGAATTTAATAAAACTTCACTAAATATATCGAACATACTGAATCCGATTTTCACACTTTTGGATTAATTATATGTAAATTTATTGTTGTTTTTATGAATATGAAGTAAACAAATTTAAAAATTGAGATAGAATCATACTTTCAACGACTATCCTGGGGTAATCGAGTATGCTGAGTCTGAATATTGAAACAACATCAATATTATCAAATCTCAATTGTTGTGTCTGTTTATTTGGTCGTTGAATACCTCGAGGCGCAATGCGCTGAGTTCATCGCGAAGCGGCGAGCCCAATGCTCGTAATATATAAGTTTCCTTGTAATGTGATTGAACTATCCACATTAACACAAATGCATAGATGCCAACCAGATGTCTCACCAAGCCGTGAGATTTCTTCTGAAAATGAGTGAGATTTAATAGTTAGAGCCGCGAAAACCTTGAGAGTTGGCATCTCTGCAAATGCTATGAGTAATAACATTTCAATCAGCGTGTGACAATTCGCCGCAATTTTAGGAACGATTGATTCGAAAAGTACTCTCAGTATTTGTCGCTAGTCACTAGCGAATAATTTTGTAAGAAATTATAGAATGTTTATCTCAGAGAGAATTATAATAATTATGTAAGATGCGTATGGATGTTTAGGAATTTAATATTCGAAGATGTGCATTATTTAATAAGTGATCAATAAATGAGTTTGAGACTGATTGAAATATTTGTATCAAGTCGTTTATATCTGTTCTACATATAGGACAGCGCATGTTCTCCTCAATACAATGCTGGCCACAATCTTGACATAGATATATGCGTGACCACAAGGAATGAGGGCAAATGCTCCCTTGACAACAAATTATATAAATATTGGGGAAAGTATAGTCACTGTTTGATTCATCTAAATGCTAAAATTAATGTTTTAGCATCTTTACAATATTCAAAATGTTTGTCTCATTTCTTTTCTTGATTTCCCAAAGCCTTGCTCTAATCTTTGGTATTCCAATTCAAAATCAAGCATGACCTTATTCTAATCAGATAAAAACTTCGATATGTTTTGGATGGTTAACTGTAATAACGGATTACAAGTTTTATGAAAGGCTATGTAATGCTATGGAAAGGTCTATGAGAAATAACACAAAGTAATCACCTTTGTTAATTAGATTTTAGTATGGGTCCACTGTTTTCAATTTACATCTACGATTGTTCAGTAATTGTTAAAATGCGTTGGTCTAATTATTTCCTACCTCGGTGTTGGTCTAATTCCAGCCTCCCAATATAATATTGTAGAACTTAGTTTCCTGTTATGCAGAGTAATTCAGTCAAATACATTATAATGCAAACCATAGTATGTTAATGCTATTTCTTTGAATACACAATTATACATAGTGACAAATCAACCCCTTTTGTTTCTTGATCTACAATACATAAATATCAAACTATATTATCGACCTAACGGCCTAACCAGTTTCCACTATTTCTCTTTTGAAATGTATATATTGTACGTATTCAATCAAATGTGTTGATGTATCACTAAGTGCTGTATGATAATATATGCATTGACTTAATTACTCTGCACAACAGGAAACAAACTTCTGCAATATATTATACTAAAGCACTTCATGGTTCTCGACAGTCAAAAATGTATTTTTAATGTTATATTGAAATCTCCTTCTCCAACACACATACCAACCTTAACTTAAATGCACAATGACTCAATGAGGTAATGTACCTACAGAGTTAATCCCCCCAATCGAAATTTTCCAAGCCAAACGAGTATAGTAATTACATAGTTAAGGTGGGTAGATATCCTATTAGGCATTCATTTCATTACAAAAACTGGCTAATTTCAACTGATCTTAGACATATCTGACGGATTAATTATTACAAAAGTTGACAACTTTGTTAATCTGTAATTTCAAGATCGAATATGTGTCAATCGACAAATTTGTACTTTCCTCAGATAAAACTTCTCCATTCGTATTCCATTCCGTGAAATAGGGACGCCCAATGTAAGTCCAACATAAGTCGTGACACTCACACGACACGATGAAATTGTACGAGTTTTGAACATATCTTTACGTTTGTCATTTCTATTGCTTGATTAGCAGATTCAATGAGTGATCAAGAGTGTAAAGAGCCAGAAGCTAGCGTTAGAGAGGGAGATTTAAATCCCAAGTGTATCAACTCAGGTAATCCTGTTTTCACATGTTCGACAGCTCAAACAGACTCCCCTGCCCCTTCAGAGGTACAAGTTACACTCCCTACAACCTCCGCTAAACCGAACCCATTCTATCAGACAACTTCAACTACTTACGGGTTAACTCAGCCAAACGATGAGATGCTCCCTCTCACCTACCATGGGAAATCTAACAAATTCTCTGAACACTTGATGAATGCGGGAATGTATCGTAACAATTCTCTCAATACTGCTACTGATAAGAGTCCTGTCTAGCCTCTCTCTACGGTTAATACCGATAAATCACTATTGTCACTGGTGGTGTATCACTCTAATACTTATCCTGAACACGTATAACCATATTACTAACTGCATTCTCTTGTTCAGGTTATGTGATAGGGTCCTTAACATTATGTCTGATGATATTAGGAGCTAGATAGCTCCAAGTATTCCTATTAACGTAACATATATCCATTCAGGGCCGTAGCAAACAGATTTCAATTGATCAGGTTTACCTATACAAAATATATGGAGCTAACAAATGTTGGCTCGGTTGAAACCACGGGCCGTCACCTACAGCCATGCCATTAAATCAGGTTGAAAATACCAGGCAAGGCCATAGGAGACTAAGAGGCGATCCGGTTGGTTAGTACAGTGCGATGGGGTACACCAGAATAGTATAGGTCACTGTCGCTGACCAATTCAATTGTGTTTGTTACGGCCCTGCCAGGTTCGGATTGTGCATATTCCACTGTATATTATAGGCTTTAATCTAAGAATTGTACAACATACTAGATACCAAGGAGGATAGCTGAAGCATCCTTATGGCTACAGATACAGATCTATCTGAATACGATCTGACACCTAAAATATGTAAATACTTTGATGCTCATATGACACTCCCAATAATGGAGTTCTTATCCAAGAAGTCCCTCTACTCACCAGATGTAATCAACAGGACAAAACTACGCATTCTCTCTCAGAGCAAGATGGTGGATTACGTCATACAAATTCACCAGGAGTTAGAAGGCACTGAAATTCCATTAGATCTAAAAGAATCTCAGAATAGAGTTAGGGAGGAATACAAAGCTGCTGATCAGAAGAAAGACATAATATTAATGATATATTCCCGTACAGAAGCTAAGAAGACGGAGACTGGTCAGGATTCTGATGAACTATTCCACCAGCTCTGTGAGAGAGAGGGTATGACTGCTAGTAGTATGGTAGCTGATCTCTATCAATTCGCTAAGCTTAATTATGAGTGTGGGGACTATGAATCAGCTCTGGATACTCTCACTTGGTTCTTCACACTAGCTAACTCTCAATATAATCAGGAAGAAGTTAACAGTGCTAATTGGGGAAGATTAGCTTGTGAGATTCTCCTGCAGAAGTTTGATGATGCATTGAATAATCTCGATCAGCTGAGAGAGAGTATTGACAGGGGATCTGAGACTCAGGCAGATAAACAAATCAAACGCTGCTGGTGGGTACATTGGAGCTTATTCGTGTTTTTCCATCATGAGGATGGTCTGGACCGTCTGGCCCAGATCATAGCGGGGTCAGAACAAGAATTACGAGAGGACCGTGTTCTCTTAAGTACTATACAGAACCATTGTCCTTACCTGTTCCGCTATTTCGCAGTAGCTGCTCTCCTCAGCACGAGAGGTGACATGGTGAAGCGTCTCCTCCAGTTCATCACTGATAACAGAGTTGTTACTGAAGATCCTATCGTAGAGTTCCTCTTAGCTCTGTATAAAGACTTTGACTTTCCCCGTGCTAGCAAGAAGCTAGGTATCTGCTTTGATGTTGTACAGAATGACTTCTTCCTTACAGGCTGTTATCAGATGTTCATTGAGGCTGCTAAACGCGCTGTGCTACAGAACTTTATCACCATATACCAGTGTATATCTCTTAAAATGCTAGCTGAGTGTATGCATGTGAGCGAGGCACAAGCAGAGCAATGGATTGTCAAGTATATTCAAGAGAAGAATCTTATCGCGAAAATTAACGCTAAAGAAGCACATGTAATAATCAAGAAGGATCCACCTCCAATACACCAACAGATGCTGGATAAGACACAAGACCTCAAGCTTCGGAGCTCTGTGCTACACCAGAAAGTTAGACAGAAATATGAAGAGAATCAGAAGAAGGGTAGAGGAGGCAGTAAACATATTAGTACGTATTAATTATGTGACATTCCATAATACGCGCTTGTTGTTATAGTTACCAATTATAATTGTTCAATTAGAAAATATTATCACCGAATTTAATTACTAATAGCTATCCCTCAGCTGACATCAGAAGGCTAGGAGGTGTCATAAATAGATGGCTCTCCGCGACGCTGTGATAATACCCTTACCCTGTACCCTATCTACCCCCTAATTCCTGAGTCTATTCCCTGTAAGCCAGGTAAGAACCTGATATTCTGTTTCGTCACCTAATTAGCATTGTAAAATGACATCTTTCCTATAGCTCTTGACTTGTAATTTTCAGATCTATACATGAAGTAATTCTTAATTAATTCTGATTCAGATATCAAGTTGAATTTGTGAATTATTTTAATTACTTCCACACAACATATCAAATTATTAACAATCATGTTTCGATATTCATGATATATAAGCGAATATATCAAGCTAATCCCAGCTGTTATATTCTTTTAAATTTAGAATTTTGGTAATCAACGTATTCTAACCCAAGGGAGGGCTAATTAGCATCCTACTTATTGGTCATTCACTTTGTTGTTGATAACTAGAGATTTAGAGTTTATTATAATTACATACGTAAAGTCAGTATACTTGGGACTGTTCCGCATTTGCTATCCATGGTGTACTGCGAATGTCAATTTGGCTTTGTGCCTTCGAAAGTAAGAAAATGGTTGGTATCTATTTACACACAATATTACAAAAAGAGGGATTCACAGCTCATCCCCCTTTAGCCCCCCCCCTCCCCCTCTGGATCCGCCCTGGGGGACAGGACTTTCGAGATTTCAGTTCCGAAACAATAACTGTTTCGTAAATACTCGAGTTTTGATTTTTCAAATTAACGGTGGGACTCGGTTATATTGCATGCTATAATTGTAGAATATACTAAGAGGGCAAAAAGGTAAAACAGATGGATATTGTAGAAGGATGTAGCATGGCTCCCTGCTTTATAAAAATAATGCCAGTATATAGTATTACTGAGCTTTCTCGCTTTGCATCACAATGCCAAATTGCCAACAATGTCCCCCATATCTCATCTGCTTCCTACACCCTGTTATATATCAATTCATTCGAATGTTAGTTTCAGTATTGTTTCTTGGTCATAGATTCATGACACATTACAATACAGGTTCCGAATAACGGACACTTCGTACTACTACAGTCGTTGCACGTTTTAGGTTCTTAACTATTTTATTACTTTTATTAGACATAGCAAATTCAATCTGCGTGTGTCACGAGACATGACCGTTGATGAAAAGTCAGATATTTAGAGGGGCTATTATGCAATTATGGGGGTTCCACAATATATTCTCTACAATGGAATACTTTGAAAGTATTCGGTTAGTAATTGTGATAATGTGATCATTATGCCATAGTTCTATTCTATTATGTTGTATTCGTATTTTTAGAAACATAGCTGGAATTAGACTCCATCAGTCATACTTTTCAAATTAGCACTGGAAACTAGTACACCACCTTGAAAGCGTTACATAATGTTTTTCCGAGCACTTTTTGATTTATTAGTAAGTATACTAATCTGTAAATCAGTACTTATTCGATCGTATTTACAAGTGCCGTTTTTGTAAACAAGAATTATGTTTGTTTGGAGATATTGTGTAAGCTATGTGTATGGATAATTTGCTATGGTTGTTGTAACTACGTATGCATCATCGGTCCAATTTGATGCCAGGGGTCAGGTCCTTGTGGGTCAGGATTAAGCTACACTCCTGGATGATTCTAGAAAACAATAAACTGTATCATTATTTAATTACAAACTTGATTACGACATATAGAGTTAGAATTTCACAGTGTACATCGAACAAATCGTGCGGAGTAATATGTACGTAAATGTAAAATAGTGCACACAAGGAGGAAGTACAACAGTAGCTCTAGCGTATATGACATGCATTCCATACATGTGTTTGGTCTATTAGACTGTTAAACAATTATTAGATTACTTGTAATATTACCACAGTTTAAGCAGCAGTGTTATTTAGTTAGATAGAACTTACACGTCTTATCAAATAATTAGCTGTTTTAGCTTCTAAGTGAAATGCGATAACAAAATCATGAGTTGATTAAGATAAGTCCAATTATAATTATTTAACTTTTTAGGATATTGCACTATAATAATTTTAAACCACCTGGCTTCAATGTACAATACGTTTGTTCATCTGACATATAATAATGTCCAGCAGACAGATTTATATACCGGAATATTTCTATTGAGACTTGTAGCCAATTTTAAAATATACTTACATTACTTTATGAATTAGTCAACGAGCACGCTTCGCTTGCTCGCGCTGCTTGGCTTACGAACACTATACCTCGAATTAAGCAAATTACCTAAAAATTTACACATGAAAACCTTGGAAATGCAAAATTCTGATTCAGTATATATGTGACCCTCATACGGTATTTCCACAGCTTGGTGCCTCAGGTTAGCCTAAGTATTAAACAGCTAAATCTTTTAGTAAATTTTAATATTATATTTTCCATGGTTCATCCAAATTACATTTAATAGCCTTCTGTAATGACACTGGAGATGCTATGTCACTTTTTAGTTAGTAATCTCGGCACTTCGTGCATCGGTATTAAGAAACTCTGAAATTTTAGAAATTTGAATTTTTGAACAGTCATGATGAGTTTGCATTGTTCAAAATCATGACCTCAGGACATTTGTTACATTGAGGGGTACTTGTGATTTAAGTTTCGAACTTCTTTCATGTATATTGGCTGAGCAGTGGTTAATAATGTCATTTTTCGAAAATCCAAAAAAGTGATTATTTTTCTTCCAAGACTCAAAATTGTCAGAGCCAGAACCAAAATACCCCCGTATGCCAAAAATCACCCCACATATATATACATATAGATTAATCGCGTTTTATATTTCAATATTTCAATTATTGGTTAAATATTCGGTTGCCAAACTAATATCAGTATTCGGTTAGGTTGCTGCTATTCATGAATACTGATATTCGGTTCGATTGTTTCAACCTTAAAATTTAAATATAAAACTTAAAACGCCAAATTCGTAATTAGCGTACCTAGTTACCCCTATATATGTGTTGTATAATGTTTTTTTAAGACGAATTATTTACTTGTGCTAATTGTTAATTAGAATGTTTAGAAGTAGTATGTAAAGGTATTTTTCCTTAGTCCCAATTATCCTCAAGTATTGCATAACCAGTCTATTTAATTTGTGAGCATACAATGTATTACAGATGAGGTAGAATATAAAGAAACAGGATTACGAGTCATCTTGCAAGGATGTATCTTCTTTAGCAAATAACAGCTTCATACAGGCATCAGCTAGTTCTTGACGAGATGATATCTCCTGGGATATAACAGAATCTTGTGACTTGTCTATCAGTAATCCCACCAGTCTGAATACAGACAGAGTTATGTCTCTGTTTTCATGTGCTAGCAGCTGGTAGAAGCTATCTAGCCCTGTGTTATTACTGTCTGATACCAAACTAAGCACACAAGGGACTATATCAGGATCTTGTTGCTGATGGTATAGCAGAGCTATCTGTAGGAATAGCTTGAGTAGTTGGTCTAGCTCTTTGTCTCTGTGAGGCTCATCCAGGAGATGTGAGAATAGAGAGTAGGGTACCTCACTCCACTCAGGGAGTTGTATTGTAGCTACCAGATGAGTGAGGATATCCCCTCTCTGTGCGCAGTAAGATAGAATGAATAGGAGAGGTAGGAATGAGTCTGTGTCCGGCTGTGTAGCAAGGAAGTACTGTACTATCTTAAGAAGAGAGGGTATAACTCCAGCAGTCACTATTCTGTGTGTAATCCAGTGGTGTAGTCCTCTCTCCACACAACACTCCAGCAGATCACACATAGCTTTAACACAGTTAGCTACTAGCTCACTGTAGTAATCAAGGAATATCCACTCTGTGTACCAGTCCAGCAATCTATCCAGTGTACTAGTTTCCATTAGGGTAGATACTGACAGGAATAGCTCTTTAAGAAGCTCTGAGCTCAGAAGTTGTAGTGATTGACTCTCTGTGCTGAGTTGTAAGAGACAGTCTCTGAGTAGAGTTAAGAACTCCATCAGACCTATGGGGGACAAGCAGGGTTGTAGGACAGGACCCAGGGGGGAAGAGGGTGTGACACCCTCTATATATTTGATACATTTTATAGAGAATAGACTGGAAGCGAATGCTAGCATCCTTACAAGCGTTTTGTGCTTTCTAGACCGCTTAAGTATTGAGTTAAGGAACACGAACACTTGGTCAAGATATCCTGTCGTGACGTAGGGGGAGAAGGGATCAGGGGGTAGAGCAGTAAGGAGGGTACGACTGTTGAATTCTATAAACTTATCAAGATCCAGTCTATCCACCTGAAGGAACCCCTTCTGTATGAGTGAGTTAGCTAGTGGGTAGTAGGCTAGCAGGATGGTTGATATAAATACAGGAGGGAGAGGGGGTCGTTTGTCTGGGAGTGATCGGGTTACGAGATGAGTAATTGCTTCTAGTTTCTTTCGTATCCTTGCTCCCCATTCTATACAGCTGCAGTTAGTGAGGAGAGAGAATAGCTCGTGAGAGAGGAACACTGCCATCAGCTGTTCTCTTTCTAGTGTCTCTGATAGCAGGACAGGGACACTCATGAGTTCAGAGCAGAGTTCCTCTGTTCCAAATCTACGTACCACTTCTGACATGTCAGCTGATGATACTGTTTCTCTAGCAACCAGAACTAGTATTTGGAATGTGAGCAGCTTGTTGAGTCTCTCACCAGCACGAGAGCGGAGTCTTGGACTGTCACTTCGGATCCTACTCAAACAGTCCCGTGTAATTTCTAGAAACAAGTCAGTTCCCTCCCATCCTCTCTCTAGGTCCTGCATAATATCGGTGTCAGAATTGTGTCTTGTCTGGCTTCCTACTGGAGACAATATTTGGTAGTATTGTGTCCAGGAGTCGAGTAGTGGGAAGCTAACATCTAAGGAACGGAGGTACTTGATTAACAGTCGGAAGAGAGAGTCTATGCGGGAGAGAGCAGCTTCAAATCTAGAGAAGCTCTCCTTCTCTTTTTCAGCAGGACGACCTGGAATAATTTCGTTCAGGGAATGAGACTTGAGATTGTTGCCTAAACGGGATTTTAGTACAGGTTTCTCTCTAGCTGATTGAGCTCGGGAGCTTGTGTATTGCTCCTTGATAGTTCTAGTTGTAGCAGTAGTCTCAACTGGTATTTGTTGGTTAGTTCTCCTAGGAGATATCTTTGAAGCTCCGTACTCATACTGAGGACACATTTCATCTACGTAGATGCTGCTATACTGGGCATATTTCTCTAACCGGGGAGAGGAGGGAATAACTGATCTGGATTTCTTAGCGGGAGACTGTTTATCTACAGCTGATTTAGTTGTGTCAACTGTTGACCGGGATCTGAGGGCAGGTTTAATTGATTTATTAGTGTCTGGAGGTGACGTAATCGTCTCTGTTTCTATTTTGTTTTTATTGGAGTATTTAGATTCATTAGAAATATATTTCTGAACTTCTACAGATTTGGATTCAGGATTAGTCTTAGTTTCATTTGTGGATAATTTCTCTGAACTTGAGCTGTTAGACTCAGGTGTCGAGACAATTTTCTTAGATTTAACATTACATTCTATAGTAGAGATTGGTATTTCTAACGTGGATTCTATTTCATTAGAATTATGTACTGTACTGATTTGTTTTGATTCAGGTGGTGTAACTGGTTCTATATTATTCTCAGAGTTTCGGTGATTATCTTCAGTTGTATGTGATTTTTCAGAATTTAATGGAATATTCTCAGAATTACTTTCATTGTTGACAGAAGCAACTTTACTTATTTTCAAATTCTTGATCGAATCTACTGTAGATTGAGGTTGCTCCAGATTACAACTTAACTCAGTTATAACGTGGCATACAAATGGATCATTTGTATATTTGTCAGGACTAGTACTTAGCTCAATAGCATTGGATATCACGGGAGTATCTATACGTGTTTTATCAGTTGTAATTTGTGTATTATGAATCTTTTTATCTTCTGTCGTAGCTGATACATCATTGGTTGTATTTCTATTATTTTCTATTTGTACATTATCAAATACAACCTCAATCTCAGTATTAATACTATGGGAATACGATTTGTTGGTGATTGGGCCGGATTGTGACTTGCCACATGCAGGGGCAGTTTGTGACTTATCGCCTCTACTTGGAGGTCTACACCCCTTGTTCTTCTGCTTGGTTACCTCTATGTGTGCTCTCTGATTCGCTACTTCCTGTCCCTCCTTGCCAATCTCTATCATGCGATTAAAATCAATGTGTTTCTTTAGAAAAGGATGGTATAGTATGTCCGGCCATTGCAAGCGTCGAGAAATCTCTTTTTCCAGAAGACCTTGTAAGAAAGTACGTAGCTCCTTACTCATGCCTTTAGGCCATTTAATGTGACCTCTCAGCACCAGTTTAACTAGCGTAGCAATGCTGTTTGTGTAGAATGGAGGTTGTCCTGCGTACAGCTCGTAGAGAATACATCCGAGTGCCCACAGGTCTGAGGTGTAATCATACGGTCTCTCCTGCACCAGCTCAGGAGACATGTAGAGGGGAGTGCCTATGGGGAAACTGTAATAGGTCTGAATTGAATATGTCCGACTGGAACCTTTCTTATTGTTCCCGAGTCTCTCAAGGCTCATATACCGGTTGTTTGCCAAGATTTCAATGGGGGGGGGGGGGGGCTAGTGATTTTCAAACCCTAAATTGTTGTGCCAGTGAATCACACGCCCGCTAGGGGCCATGTGATACGACGTTTTATGAATATGCGACCAATCTATCCCCATATTGTTGTTTAAGGCCCAGTGCTCAACAGATTAGTTGGTCTAAGAGCCACCAACATATCCCTTCTATACAGAGATTATATCAAGTCTCAAAATCGAAGTATAATGGTGGCTAATAGCAACCAAATACATATTCTGGCGGCTTACGTCAGCCACCAACTATTATGTCGCTAAGGTCTCTTAAGGCTCGGGTCGGACTTATTCCAGGATTGGAAATTCGTAGGGACCTTTTCTAGTCGGACTTGTTCCAATCGGACCAATTCAGTCAACCCGTTAATACTACACAACTGGGTAATATATTATTACCTTTGATCGAGGTTAGCATAATGGTCTCCATGCTCATAGCTCTAGCAAACCCGAAGTCACAAAGCTTAACTACTCCGTCACTACATAGCAGAATATTCTGAGGCTTCATGTCCCTATGAAGGATCTTACGAGAGTGTAGATAGTATAGAGCTTGTATCAGCTGTACTGCTATCCGCTGTATCTCTGCTTCATTGAGCGTCTTATCATCTTCCAGCACCTACCAAATGGAAAAAGAATAGTGTATATATAGTAAAATCGGATATTATTAGAGTTTAACAGGTAATGCGTCATTAGTTTTTGCATTATTTAACGTTAGTCAAAGAACCATTTCATAAGACAATAACAATAATTAAATATTCAGGTGATCAGGTCCTCGTCCCCTAATGGTGTAAACAAGGTAATTGGAGTCTAGGCTCCTTTTATTGAATTTTCTATAATAAGTACGTATTGCAATTTTATGAATTCAGAAATATCAAAATTGCCAGGGTTGGAGCTGATTACGATTACAATTGTAATCGAAAGTAATCGATTACACATTTTCTTGTAATCTTAATCATAATCATAATTGTAATCATAATCGTAATCGTAATTGTAATTGTAATTGTAATCATGCTAATAAATTGCTGTTAATTATTTGAAAATTTAGGATATACTATCAACTCGTAGAATCACACTGCAATAGCGCATATGTTCAATAATAATCAGTCAATCACACGGATCGAAATTCACACTTTTATGTCTTATACACTTAGTAATTTTAATCTGCCTCAAACCTGAATTTATAGAAACATGTAATTAATTATAATGCGGTGATGCTAACAATCGATCTAATGCATGCATGTAGTATGTATCTAGAATTCGAAATTGCCCATCAATAAATTCTAACTAATCCTTGTATCAATAATTTGAACTAACGCCAACATAGTAAGGTTAACTACAGCTAGATATAATGGTTAACCCTTTCATAAATTCGGATGAGCCATGTAACTCTAAATATGGTATTCTATATTACTCTAGTACACAGTATAATATTAGTTATCAGTGGTCCATGTTGACATAATGTAATTTAGTTATCTCAATAGAGAGTGGGCTGACCTGGAACAACTCTCCTTGAGCTAGCTCTGTTACAACACAGAACCCATCCTCTGTCTCATGCCAATCCAGCATCCTGATTATATTAGGATGATCTAGTGTATGCATAACCTCTATTTCTCTACGGATGTTAGTCAGTTCGTGTTCATGTCTGTTCAGTTTGGACATGAACTTTAGAGCTACGATCTCCTTGGAGCATTTCTTGCGACCCTTGTAAACCTGTCCGAATGATCCAGCTCCTACTTGCTGGAGCACGTGGTAACCTTTGTATTCCCGTTGTACCTTGTTAGAACATGGTCTCATATTATACACTCAGTTATCTAGTCAATACTTTTGGTATTATGATATTAGAACAGTATATTTGTACTACTGAAAATCACGGGATTGTCCATAAAATGCAGTAATATTACCCTTTGAGTATTTTAATATAGATATATTGGATTCAGCGTACTTAGTTACCCCTGGGTAGCCGTCTAGAGCAAGCCTGTACGTATATTTTGAAATTTGGATAATTTGTTACTTTATATTCATAAAAACAACAATAAATCACGGCAAACTTCATACTACGGGCTGAACGATTATTTTTCCACAAACGGATTAGATACATTCACAGCCCAGATTATTCAAAAATTCAGGATATCTAGACCACTTGCATGGACAAGAGTAAATTAACCGAGTCCATCATATACTACAGCATAACTGATGAGGACACTGGACCCACCTGCAAATAAACTGAGTAAATAATGTGGGGCTAAGTATAATCACCCTCTAGCTCTTTCATGCTAGTTATCTCTTTAAGGTTTGTTTAGCTTAGTGGTTTAATTAACTATTACTATAGTGAGTAGATTTTATTGCTTTCTCAATCAAATTCCATAACTACAATAATACTCGTAGAACAGGTAAGAAAACGCTCTACTCAATCTCTCTCACTCCGAATAACATTCTTATCAGTGCAAAATCATGTAGATAAGGTGATATGATAAATTCATAAATATACGCTAGTCACAGCGTAAATAGAATGTTTATGTAATCATTTGTATAGCTCTGTATATGTCTATTCGCAGTCATACATACTGCGAATAGATTATTATGTTGTTTTGCTATAAATATCCTTAACATCTATGTGTAGTAGTGTGCACTAGAAATAGAAATATTGAAAGTAAACAAGCCTGAATAGATTTGTATAACTAGAAGTTGATTATTTTTATGTTCTGAAAAAATTGTTACATACATATATGGTAAAGTAGAAAATTAAATAACCTAAATATTCGCTTGCTTGCGCTTAGTGCCTTCCAGAAAAATGTCGTTAATTCTAATTCATAAAGTCAATTTCTGATCAGATATGAACATGCGTAGCGAGTAGCGAATTGTGTTGTGAAGGTGGTGGAAAATATTTTGAATATTTCAGTTGCTTAACATATATAGTTTTCCATAATAGAAATGTAAATATTATTATCTTTACTGTAAAGACAATTATAGTACGCAGTTCATCATGCATACATTATGTAAGTATAAATTGTATTGTATCTCTATTGGAACTAAAATTTGGCTATTCGGGGAGAGGTAGTCCCCTCTGGAAGGCTGCATGCAACATTCATATTCTAATTTCAAATGGGTAACATTTTGCTAAAATAGTAACTACATATAGTATAATCCCTGCTCGTTCGTATCCTTCCACAAGGCCATCATCAATCTTACTATTCCAGATAAATGTTGCTTGAATACAATTTCACATCACTTTAGAGTCTATTGCGTATTGTGGGGTACTTAGGAGACCTTCTAACATGGTTGAGAGAAGTATTGCTTTGACTGTGTGTATCACAAACATATAGTGAAAGTGCTTACTCTCCAAACGAGCTTCATACAAACTACATGAGATAAGTAATATAATGTTTATAGCTTTACTTGCAGGATTGAACGAGTATACTATTTACTATCTGAATATAAGTTCCCTACTGCTTCCTTTAGCATGCGATTACACAGAGCAGCCATTGGATTAGTCTGAACTAAAATAGACTTAGCGAATACTCCCCCCAGGTCTGCAGCCTTTTTAAAGTCGTTCCATGCTTTATCGTCATCTCCCTGTAACTTCAAGAGGAGACCTCTTTGTGTGTATGCCATTACCGCACTTTTACCCACACCCCCGGACAGATCTATAGCAGTATCCAGGTCAGACAGTGCATCTTGTGTACGGCCCATCAGTCTGTATATCTGAGCTCTGTTATTGTATAGGGAAGCTGGATCAGGAGTTAAATCAATGGACAGGTTAATTAGCTGTAGAGATTTATCCAGTTCTCCCTGTTCCGCTGCTGTCACTGCCTCAAGCTCTAAGGCTTTAGCTTTAACAACTTCTGGTGACGATACTGGGCATACTGTCTCCTCTTCTGATGCTCCTGAGGGTGAAGGAGGGTCTAGAGGGGTCTCTGGGTTGAAGAGAGCATTCAAGACTAACTCATCAGATTGCTTACTGGGATGAAAATGGTTTTGTTCCATTTCTTAGATGTTATCTGAATTTATAATAAATATATATTTTAAGTCTAAACTTCTCGCTTTAACTTATATTCTATTGTAATTTCAAATATGATATATCTTTACCTTTTTTGTTGAAATTACTCCGATCGTTCTCGTGAAATAATGAAAAGATATTCATACTTTACAACAATAGAGTTATAAACTTACATCATTTTGGCGGGAGCCTCACGCTTTTTGGGGCTTCTTCCGCAAGTGTTTTATATTCGAAAAATAGATTGTGTAGATCCGTACCGTATTCTTTCCTTGGTGGGTTTACATACGTATTTTAATTCAATTGGTATAAAGAGGGTAATCCCCAAAATTAGATATTCAAAAGTTCTCAGCTCTGCATGCAATAGTAATAATTCTATGAAACTTCCAAACCCTGGAATACAACTAAACATATTAAAAGACGCCAAATCGATAATCCGATCCAAAAAGTGTACCTATCACTCTAGTGAAAGTTTGATATTGTAGTATGTTATATAATTGTTGTCTTGATTTACTAGAGTAGTACTAGACATTAATAATTTCTCTTGATTATGCCAGACAGCATGTGGGCGATAGCGCCACAAAAAATAATACTTTAATGTTGTACCTACATTAATGAACATGTTGCAACCTAATAGTGATTTAGATTAGATGAACTTAACCGATTACGGCTGAATTGTTACATTCGTAATGAAAAGGAACACTTTTACCTCTTCGTTTTAACCGATTCCCGCACCAAAAACGAGATTTAGCACCCTTTTGACGTCATAAAATCACACATTTTCCCGGCAGTATTCGGTTAAAAGACCAGTTTTGATCAAAAATACAATTACAGTTGGAGGGATTTCTGTTTATTCTCTTTGTAATTGTATTACTCGTACATATCCGAATAATTTAGATGAACAAATACTTTGATGTGTGTTATCAGTGCAGTTTATGTAAAATTAAAGTACGCGTAATTAGTTATTAATAAATGAAACTAAGAGATATGAGTACAATTGTAACACACTAAATAGAACTGTGGAAATCTTGAATAGTACCTCTCTTCCCCGAGTTTATCACCTGTCTACATCTCGTCAGGAACTGTTCATTGCTATCCAGCAGTCTCTTAGCATTCATATTATCCTGTCTACGAGCTTCCTCAATGATAGACAGTTTTTTATTGACCACAGCTTCTGTTTCATCACGTAAGTCTGTTAATAAACGTTCAAATAATTCTCTGTATCGCTTGTCAGAGCTGTCAGTTTGACAGGCCTCGTCTTTGCGTTGTGTGACAGATCTAGCGAACTTTTGAGATATTTCCTGTACAGATTTCCTGTGTAACATTTCCGTATGAGATAACTGTTGTTGGAGTAGAGTCAGCTGTTCTGTCTGCTTCCTTTTATCGTTCACAGCTGATTGCTCCCTCTCCTGTAATCTCCTCTTCAGGTGCTGACTAGACTCTCTGCTCTTTTCTAGTTTATCATTAAGGGTGTCACGTTCCTGCTCCCACCCCTCACTCATATCTGCAATCTTGTCTGTGTACTTAGCTGTTAATGAGCCTTTAAGCTCAGAGAATGATTTCATGTATTGTCTCTTGGCATGTTCTAGAGCTAGACTCACCGCATGCTGTATTTTGAGATCACTGTCCCTGCTCCCTGCTAGCTCTGCTATCTTCTTCTCTACACAGACAGGTCTTAGCACTGACAAGAGTGTATCCCTCATGTATTCTAACAGGACGGAGGAGAACTCTGTGACTGGGTCCCCGTGTGGAGAGGGGTAGTACTTGAATAGAGGAAGGTCAAACTGCCCTGGGACTACCTCACAGAGATCTGGAGAGTTTAGAGCTTCTCGAAATGAGCTATGTACGGTCTCTATTGTATAATTATAGAGCTCATTCCTCTCCTCTGAGAGAGTGCGTATGTCCCTCTCTTGCCGTGATATTGCTTCAGAGAACTTAGAATACACAGATCCCTCCTTGTTGGCCAGCTGTTGTTTCAGTTGTGTAATCTCATCGGATAATCTAATCACTTCTCTCTCGTGCATTTCCTTCAGTGTCAACTGTTCCTGAAGAGATACAGATCCCTCCTTGTTGGCCAGCTGTTCATTCAGCTGTGTAATCTCTTGGGATAATCTATTCACTTCTCTCTCGTGCACTTCCTTCAGTGTCAGCTGTTCCTGAAGAGATACAGATCCCTCCTTGTTGACCAGCTGTTGGTTCAGGTGTGTAATCTCTTGGGATAATCTACTCACTTCTCTCTCATATATTTCCTTGAGTGTAAGCTGTTCCTGAGGAGATACAGATCCCTCCTTGTTGGCCAGCTGTTGTTTCAGGTGTGTAATCTCATGGGATAATCTAGTCACTTCTCTCTCATGTATTTCCTTGAGTGTCAACTGTTCCTGAAGAGATATAGATCCCTCCTTGTTGACCAGCTGTTCATTCAGCTGTGTAATCTCATGGGATAATCTATTCACTTCTCTCTCATATATTTCCTTGAGCGTAAGCTGTTCCTGAAGAGATACAGATCCCTCCTTGTTGGCCAGCTGTTCATTCAGCTGTTTAATCTCATGGGATAATCTATTCACTTCTCTCTCGTGCATTTCCTTCAGTGTCAGCTGTTCCTGAAAAGATGCAGATCCCTCCTTGTTGGCCAGCTGTTGTTTCAGGTGTGTAATCTCATGGGATAATCTACTCACTTCTCTCTCATGTATTTCCTTGAGTGTCAACTGTTCCTGAACAGATACAGATCCCTCCTTGTTGACCAGCTGTTGGTTCAGGTGTGTAATCTCTTGGGATAATCTATTCACTTCTCTCTCGTGCACTTCCTTCAGTGTCAGCTGTTCCTGAAGAGATACTGATCCCTCCTTGTTGACCAGCTGTTGGTTCAGGTGTATATTCTCTTGGGATAATCTACTCACTTCTCTCTCATGTATTTCCTTGAGTCTCAACTGTTCCTGGACAGATATAGATCCCTCCTTGTTGACCAGCTGTTGGCTCAGGTGTGTAATCTCTTGGGATAATCTACTCACTTCTCTCTCATGTATTTCCTTGAGTGTCAGCTGTTCCTGAAGAGATACAGATCCCTCTTTGTTGGCCAGCTGTTCATTCAGCTGTGTAATTTCTTCAGTTAATCCCTTAACTTCTCTCTCATGAGTTTCTCTCTTTAATATTTCTTCTTGAGTAGATTTCTCTCTCAAACGATTACAGCTCTCTTCATGTAATTGTAGACAAGCAGCTCTACATTGTTCTAACCCTTCCTTCCTTTCTATCTCTGCCTCACTGAGCTTATCAGTCAGCTCCTGGGTAACAGTATTCATTTCTCTCACTACTCGCTCCTTTTGAATCTCGGCCTCACTACAACGGGTACGTAACGACTCCAACATTAACTCCAGTTGTTTGTTATCATCTTGTCTATCTCCTTCCTGTGTCCTACTCACAGATAGTTCTCTCTCCAACTGATCAACTCGTTTCACCAGCTCGTTCCCATCCAGGTCCTCCCTCAACCTATCCACCAACCCCTCGCTATTCTTCAAGTCCTGTTCCAGTCGCCCTATCTCCCTCAGATAAGTATCTTTCTGTTTGGTGAACTCCTCTTCCATACGTCGGATGGTATCCTGATAGGAGGAGGTGAGAGCTTCCGTCTCCTCTCTCACCCCCCTCAGCTCCAGCATATGATCACTATCGCTCTCTTGTATCAGATGTATGTGTTGCTCTCTGAGACGGTCTATGACGTCAGTTCGACAGAGGGTCTCCAGCTGAGACTTACAGTTGTCAAGATGTAGCAGTGCGGAATGTAACTCATTACTCATTTTTATATTCTCATCTCTAAGAGATTCTCTATTCCTCTCTGTCTCTATGAGTTTCTGTTCCAGCTGGGACAAGTGGGAGTGTGACTGGCGTGTGTCACGCTGTACCTCCTCAAGTTTTAAGTTAGCCTGGGAGACAATCTCTCTCTGCTCTGTCAGCTGTTCAGAAAGCTGACATACCTGTTGTCTGTACTCTGTATTCATGTGTTGTATCTGCTCCTGTAATGTCCTGATCTCATTACAACGAGCTTCATTAAGGATTCTAAGACCCAGCAACTCCTCGTCCTCTCCACCACCCTGAAGTGGTGAGATAGATATTAATTGCTTCTGTACAGGAGAGGTTTCCTTAGAGACTGTTAGGGGAGATAAGGGTTGCTCTGGTGCCCATCCTTCTTTAGCTCCAGAGGGCGTAGAAGCTACTAGCACCTGGTTAGAATGGAAGAACTGTTCATCTAACAAACATGCTTGTGAATCGGGTTGCTGTCTAGGAGGAGCACTCCTGGTGATACCCTCCACCTTAAAATTCTGTGTGGGAACACCCACATCTTGGGAGGTAGAGTCCTCTTTTATTTCTGATGCTTCTGAGGAGGATTCAGAGAAATCATCCAGGAGATCTTCTGGCAGTTCTCTGGCTAGAAATTCTTTCAATTCTACCTCTCTAGCTTTCTCTTCATCTGCACGGGCTTTATCTTGCTGTAAATCCAGCTGATCTAACCCGAACACAGCGGAAAGGTCTAGGTTAGTCATACAAGTGATTCAGTAATTCAATAATGCTAAAATAAAAGTGTACATACATGTGTATAGCTATGTTTCATTTATTGATAAATAATTTGGTACCATTGCCAAATGGACCGAATGTGATCAATATGAACGAACTTGAATATAGTAATCGATTTGAGTGTGGCCATGATAAAAAATTATATAGCATTAGTTATATAAATTATTAGATAAGCTATATAGCACACATTAACAATTTGCAAGGACTTGAGACACCTACACAACATCCGCGGTTGTTTAGGAGCACTCAGCACATCGTGCCAGTGCACGAATGATAAAAATAGGAAAATACTCCGAAATGATTTCCATAGTTCCAATTGAGTGTACAATTTGGTATACTACAATACCATATAACCGCTCGACCACTACTCTACACTTTGCTCTATATTTCGTATTGGAAATACTTCCTCGAATATAGCAGCAAGTTTACGTAGTATTTGCAATGGAATTCATGCAAGGTTCGGTATTAGAATAGTACCAAATTATGTATATAAACTTGACGATTCTGGTGCAGGATAGAGAGATGCACTAATGGCATGGTCCGCATGGATGATAAGAGACGTCCGGTCCGTACGTGTCCGAGTGACACAAAAAATTGGTTAAATTCCAGTGAAGCAAAATTTCGTTTCAACGACTAGTCAGGGGTAATCGGTTTTAGGTTCTAATTTTGACATTGCTGGATATCTTTTCTTATCCCCAATCGTAAATATTTGAAGAAATCTGCACCCTTTTTGTTACTGATGGTTACTAGCAAATATATATATTGCTAGTTAGTATCTCTTCAAAGTCTTTTAGTAGAATTTTGGCTGCTAACAACCTTATTCACAGTCCTCAAGATAACCTGTCAGTTTCGTTCGTGGATAGGAGGATCGTAGGTGTGCAATGCCAATCGAAAGTATATAAATGATGAAAAGGATTCCATGATAATGGTAATGCTAATGTCATGATATGACTCATATGAGTCTAATTTCAATACAGTGAAGAGATACTATACTAGAACTACGTAAATTCCATTAATGGACATCAGTTCTTCGCTCAGAAGTATTAGAACCTTAAGACTAAGTATTTGAGATCGTTCAAACGTTACGAAAGGCTAAGATGCAGTATTTATCACGTTTGGAGATTATGAAAGTTCGAAATATATCCGCGCCGAATCATGGTTATTATGCAAATAATTGTGATAATTTTGACAAATTTACAGTTTCGTGTATTGAGATATGTATTTGCACAAGGACTTTTCTAACCAGCAACCTATTTTGTGACGTGATCATAGGGTTGCCGGTTAGAAAACTTATTTGTCCATCCTTTACAGGGCCGTAGCAAGCAGTTATCTATTGGCCCGGTTGAAACCTGATCAACCGGACTGTCTCTTACGGCCATGCTTTGCAGTTCACACAAGTAAGAAATACATTTATTAGGACGAAAAATGTAGCATTATGGAAATATTAAATTTCAAATGACCTTTGCAAAATACTTACGACACAAGTAGGTAACTAGGCATCATGAATAATAATTGTACAAATCTGGAATTGGTATAAGATTAAGATAGCTTTTTATCACTTAAACATCACTAAAACCCAAGACACAACATGTATGATTAATTTGATCAAAGTTATATATTTAGCGTTTAATTAACCATCTGTACCGGCTAATGTATTTGTGCTAATATCTCTAAACTTGTATCCATTAAGGAGTTAATTAATTATACACAAGTTGGTGGTGTTAATCATGTGATTAATGTCTGATGGTGCGATAGCGGTACAATTAACAGACGTAAAATAGCACACATGTTTACTGGTAGGAAATTATAGAATGTTGTGACCTTAGGATTTCTAGCCAGTTTATCAAGTAGGAAGCATGGCAAGTTCTCGTGATACTACGATGAATTCTGAGACAACAATATCCTCTCAAGAAGAACTTACTCTCAAAACACAAATAGAAGATGGACATTTGGGTGGAATGCGTGAGTTCCATGTGAGTGAGAATCTCACACTGTCTCCTCTTGATCTTACCAGTCCTGTCGATGGGGTGTTACAGCACGTCAAGAGGAACCTGCTTAAATACGTAGAGACATTTAAGGGTGTAGTTCTCTCTGTGAATCTACTCAAAGTAGACACATCACCTAAGATATTGGACAGTGGATATGTCCTGGTACAAATATGGGCACGGTATTATGTGTTCTCTCCTCATGAGGGAGATACCTTACGAGGCGTAGTGACTAAAGTTGGAGAAGATAAACTCGCTTGTCTAGTTTATAATTGTTTCAACGCATCGGTAGATATGGTAGGAGATGTGGAGCTGACACCAGGAGAGATTGTAGAGTTCATTATTAGAGCAGTCAGCAGGACTAAGGATGGAATTCTAGCAGTGATGGGAGTAATGAAAGTAGCCAGCAAGAAGAAGGATCATAAACATAAAAAGAAAGAACATTCCTGAATTAATGATACGTATCAGATGTACATTAAAAACCCACTCAATATAGCGTGATGACTCTATCTAGAGAATAGTATCACCAACTAACTTACAGGTAATACCTGTACTAATTGGCTAGATATTGTAACCTTATTAGGCTACTAATGGATTACGAGTGCACTCGTTGTATTTGTATTATAATATTTCTTAGTTCACCTGTTATAAGATAATAGTATCAGAAATGAATTATAAAGTTAGTATTCGAGAATTTGGTGATGGAAATTAATTTAACAAATTACAGTCTAATTAACCTAATTTGGAGTTTGGTTAATCAACAATTTTTGAACATATTGTAAGGTTCTTCAAGTCAGTGTTACAAATATGATTATCAGATATTCATGTGTTGGAACAGCCTGTTCTTATACTTGGGTTGTTGCAATTCAGTGTTAAGAAGCAAAAATATCGAAAAGGAATTTATTTTATCCTCACAATGTCTAATTTAGATGTTTAGTAGATATAATATCTAAATATGGAAGGTTAATTATCATAGTTATCAACATTACCACATACAGATATATCAATATGCTGTATATTAACTGTAACAGAATGATGCCAGTCTAACTTGTTAAAATTATATTCAGGTCAAATAAACCGAAAATATCATTGAATATCGACCAATTTCTCAAAATTTAATAGAAATCCATCGTGATGAGTTGGATTTACAAAGTTAACCCATACTATATAGAAATATTGGTTTCCCGGTGTGATTTTATACATATTTACATTGCATTGGGCTAATAGGTCATACAAAGGATCATTTCAATTTACAGAACCCTGATATACAGACTTACGAGCCTTTTGCTCGTCGCTTCGCGATGAACTCGACGCATTGCGCCTCGAGATATCGATTATTCTCCAAAATGACGGCCTCTTTGAGTATTATAATATAGATATATTTAGAACAATGTAATTCACAAATATACGTATATGTCATAAATTATTTTGTAAGATCAACCCCCTTTGTTGCCGTTGAGGGCAAGCATCTACGTATATTTTGAGATTTTGCTAATTTGTTTACTTTATATTCATAAAAGCAACAATAAATTCACATATGAGAGACTTGAAAATGTGAAATTCGGATTCAACATGTTCGATATACAGTCAGGGGACAAAAGTATTCAAACACACAAATACGTATTTAGTTTTATTGATAAACACAATAAATACACAGTTATGCGACAACTTCAAAATTGCATACTGTAAATCCTTTCCTTGAAAACGGACAAACAGCAATTGAGATTTAATAATATAGATTTGTACGATATATTCAATCTTGCTAAATGTGCTGTTTTCGTATTCTGCACTATTTAATTAACGCATAACTTTAATTTATAACCAACTAGCTTACTTGCAACAACTGGTTCTACAGGTGCTACATAACTATATTTCGGTAGGATTCGCATAATGATCAATATAATAAAATCGCAAAATTATAGCTGTGTACGGTATTCATAATTAAACTATACATTTGGCTCTACATGCAATAATTTTGGTGGAGCTAGACTTGTGGACTCAATGAGTGAGCAAATGAAAGCACGAATATCTCATAATTTGAAATATCTGCGATATAATCAGTTTACACGAAACTAATGAAAACATGATCTAGCTCTCATAATAAGTAGTTTACCGAGTAGTTTGTGTTTAATTAGTTCGTTGCTGCGAAAAGCACACAGCTGTAAATGTTATGCATCCCGGCATTAAGATTGCATTATATGGTGTATAGTGTCTATAACTATCTGTTAAAATTAATGTGTCAGCCAATTAGCATTCTAACAATCATAAACAATTAATAAGATGCAAGGTAAACAAGATAACTAATAGAATAATTAATTAATTATTTAACTTATCGAGTTAATTTGGTAATTTATCAGTAATTTTTCATATGAGTATACTCTGTAATCATCTGATAGTCTGAATATTATCTTAAGGTCAACTTACAACATGTTCATTACTATATTTGTCATTCATAATAGTTTACATGTAATGTTAACTTGATGGGTTAATAATCAAAATATTAACTGAAAAATACGGTGAATATATTTGACAGACCAAATAAATATTATTAATTAACTTGTTTTGCATTGAGCACTACCAGTGATTAATTCTGTATAAGCTAAGAAATCAAAACTTTATTTAGGTGGCCATTAAGCAGGTTCCACTGTACTTCAACCGATCCTGTTTGGACTATTATTAAGAATACAATCGAGAAATCCGTTGGCAAGATTATCAAAGTATCCATTTTTGATTTTCTCGATATTTACCTGGAATCTACTATATCAATTAAGCGGAATCGTCTTTACTATGTACCTTGAATCTATATTATTAAATCTCAATTGTTGTTTGTTTGTTGTCCGTTGTTAAGGAAAGAATTTACGGTACCGTAAACTGGGGCTACTTTGGCCCACTGGGTTTGCTTTAGTCCAAATATCAAAGTTTCAAAGAAACTAGATTAGATTCAGTATTATGCATGAAAATGACTTGCCAAATTTTTAACGAATTTTCAAATATCGGTAGACAATTTCGAATACAAATACAATATCTATTCGATACGTAAGCAAATTTCAATATTTGGGCTAAAGCAAACCCAGTGGGCCAAAGTAGCCCCAGTTTACGGTATGCAATTTTGAAATTGTCGCATAACTATGTATTTATCGTGTTTATCAAAGAAGTAAATAAAATTCAATAAAACTTCACTAAATATATCGAATATGCTGAATCCGATTTTCACACTTTTGGATTAATCATCATGTAAATTTATTGTTGTTTTTATGTATATAAAGTAAACAAATTTAAAATTCAGGTAGAATCATGCATTCAATGGTTATACTGAGGTAATCGAGTATGCTCAGTCCAAATATGATATTGTAAACAACATTTCATAAATATTTGTTCACTTTTGTGGACATAAAGTAAGCAGATTTATAGATTATGGCAGTATCATGTTTGCTACGGTTAAGATTATGAGTTTATCTACTCGAGGGTCATTGGCTCGAGTCTAGACAAAACGTGTCCACAACCGCGTAGCGCGAGCCAACGAAGCGCGCTCGTAATAAATAAACTATTATCAAGAAAGCCTTATTCTTGTAGCTTTGTATGTTATTGGATTGGTAGTATCTCGATAAACCTAGCGAATTATACTCAGTAGTTCTGTATAAGGCATATTTAAACAGAAATAATCAGTAATCTATTAGTTACCTAATTAGAAAAATTTGTTACAGTTAATTGGTAAGATTAGTAATTATTTCCTAATTAAGAATTTGTAAACAAACCAATTACAATACAGTACGTATTATTAAATATCAATTATTATATCTGTAATAGCTTAATTGATTACAGAACTATTAATATAAATAGAAATATAAGTTTTCTGAAATATAGATATACTAATCAGAAATATGCAAAGAAAAGATATTATTTAAATATTAATGAATTCAGAACTGTTAAGTCATTATAGCCTACCAAGGTCAGTGAACAGTGAGGTATGAAGACATGTAAAACATCTGATTCTGGTAATACCACTGACTATAGGAATAGCCAACACATGTAGAATAGCAAAGCTCATGCGAAAATAAGAAACGACTCCAAAAGAACAGAAACTAGAACACAGATGAATTGTAATACAACAAACAGACTTAGTAATTGCCTGAGTATTAGCATACATTATTATTGGAAATTAGCGACTGACTGTATTAACGCGATTAAGAATAATCGCGTTAATAAGGTCGACGTTAATTTCCAATAATAATGTAGTTGGCTATCCAACACTTGACAACTCCGGGAGGATAATTGGGATGAGAAAGAATTTAAATAAAAAGTAAAGGTATAAATCATATAATAGGGGGGAGGGGTGGGAGGGGTGAGAGGGGTGAGAGAGGTGATTTAGTTCGGCTGTGAGATCTTAAGTCAATTTCGCCTTGACTTCTCCTTTATCACTTGAGTTTCCAATCATCCTCATAAACAGTATAAAGGTGTATGCAGGTATATAAATACATGGAACACACCCATCCAAAGCTATTTATAAGAATACAATACTCGCATGACACAACATAAACAAGAGCCTACTAATCAAACGCTAATTAGTGTCTCATAAAAGAGTTACTAGATAATGTTACCTGTACGATAGAATTATCCAATAAAATATATGGTACGTACATCATTAGGGCAGCAGCAGGATATTTAACTAAGACAATAAATTCGATAATTAGAAATTATAGATAAATTCAATGAAATATCGAATACATGATGTAGCAGAAAATCTGCAGCATAGGCAACTGATGGCAATCACAATATTGTGTCTTTGTAATTAGAACATATCTGATTAGTACAAAATATAATTTGAGTCTCAACTTATATTTTGCCTCAAATTTTGAGAGCATTTGATTGCAACTAGTCACAAATTGTGATCGGGATAAAATTTTCTTGAAATTTCTGAATTAAGTCCAGTAGCCGCGCTAATTCGAACAGGGCATAAATATGATACAACCTGCTGGAAAATGGTCAACATGTTCATAAACTAAATGTATCTATTTTTGCTGCAGAGTATAATATAGAGCTATAATAGACATGTGTGGAGCCTTTTATCGTTAATACAACATTCGTAAATATGTACTCCTAGATCCTATTTGCTATATTTCCCTGAATAAGCGCCGAGTAACTCCTGAATGAAAAGATAAACGCCGGGGCGGTTAATCAGGGAAATACAGTAATTGTCTCAAAGCTATTCACTAATTCGTTTGAAACGCAAAGCCACCATATAATCGGATCGATTTAATATTTGATTGGTACAAGGCTGTTCGGAGTAGCCAGGGTTTACTGTATTGAAATTTAATATTAACTAACATATTAGAAATATTTCAAATAACGTAAATTAGTCTATTGGGTCGCTAGAGATAGGAAACTGTCTTCTCTCAGTTTATAATGCCATGAGGTATATGACAGATACCCTTACACCCTGAATTCACAGTCGTTATTATTTAACTTGTTACCTTTACTTGTACCCTGAATACAATTACTGATCATCACCGTGGATATAATATTATATTCTAATACATCAGTCACGATTGTTTCTAACTTATACACGTTTATAAGATCCACATTAGGTCATAACACAGATCTGATCATATTCAATTCTTCTATCTGAAAATTTTATAAAAATTAAACAAACTTTCCTACTATATTTATAAAGCAATCAGAATGGATATACCGTCACCCATACTACTCAGAGGATGACATGAGTAATTTATGAGTGAAGTTTAAACAATCAATTTAGTAAATACAGTAAACTACCGTTACAACAAAGTGATTCTCTACTCCCAAACCTATTTTACTCAGCTTATAACGACATAATTGACAACTATCCAGGGAAAATATTTGATATTTCTTATTTTCTTACTCATAAAAGAGGGAAAGTTCATATTATTTGCATTAAAAAAATATCCTGGGAAACAGTTACAAGGAGTTGGTAAGTATGTAGTGAAATGAAGCAGGGGCCCTGAGCACTTCATTGTAACGAGAGTTTACTGTATGTCGATAATTTATGTGTCCAAATTGGAATGATGTAGTAAATACTCTGGTGCAGATACGACTAATAAGATATATTACAGAGCAGAGAGGATTTGATTTGTCATTCGGTAAGATAACTTAACTGATATTAACACGTGCTATAAGGAGTAGATGCTCATTAAATCTAGATAATTATAATTATTCCTGATAAAACAAATCATAGGCTTAGGTCAAGGAGTACTTAGGAATGTCTGCACATGAGGAACATGAAGAGATATGCCGAACTCATTATAAATGGAAATAAATTGATTTTTGTTAGTTTACGTATTTCTATTTGTTTTTGTATTATTGAATTATTTTCTGCAGGTCAATATCCTAAGTATGTGGAAATTAATATTTTTGCTATGTAAAGAGAAGGAACTTAACAAAATTAAGTGTAAATTAGAGTCTACAAATATACGTTTACTTAACCGCAAAATTTTTTTGAATTATATATTAGCAAATAAAATGAAGAAAACAGAGTATACACAATTTTGACATGTATAAGTTATAGAATTAATAATATCATGCAAATGGATTAGCCAAGGAGTTATTGCGATTAGGTAGGATTCAGCAGTAGTTAGTTTGATTACTATAAATAGTAGAGGGGAGAAGAGGTCTCATCCGAGCTGCAAAAGAAACATAAAGACATGGACCCAACATTTTGCGCAGTCATCGCAGATATTGAGATAAAAAAACTCAATAATTTTATTAAAAACAATAACATCAGTCCTGATGAAGCCAAAGCTATAAAGTACTCGCGGCGCCTCAAGAAAATGAGTCGGTATAATAAAGCTCAGCGCGAGAAAAAGAAACGGCTCCAAAAAAGCCTTGAAGCGGAGAAAGAAAAATTGCTAAGAGAGTATGAAGGGATTATCAGTGAAGTTAATGATTTGAGGGAAACTAAACTTCATTTAGAAATTATGCAGCAGCTAGATGATCTCGAAAAGCAATCTGAACAGCGCAGCAGCCCGCAAATAATATTTTAAGCCGCGTTTTAATTAAATTGGATTCTTATATAATGCTTAATGTTTGACTGCTTATGTGAATATTAAATCTGCATTTCTGCTTTTGCAACTTTATATTGATAGTTTGATACATACGTATTTTTATTCGTATCCGCGAGATGCCCAACATTGTCCATGAATGGTATCAATCACTATTGGGCAGTGAACTACTTAACTCATTATGAAATGTCTTACAAAATGCTATCTGAATTCGCTCGCTAATTACGATTACTCATTCAGGACTAAATAATGTAAGTATAGCTAGATTTGGTAGTAATGAATTCGATATCGGAATATCAAATACATTTATCAGTGTTATTACCATATCATAAAGTAGTTACCTAAAATCATGCTACGTAAGGGCCTACAAGGAAATCCACGATAAGATAAATTTCTGTATTCGTGATCATACAATTTGGTAAAGTGCTCAGCTGTACTAGTTTGTATTATTCTAAATTATCAAATGATTTTGTAAACGATGCATGAACCAGCGGGCTTGAAAAGTTCCTGGCTGTTAAACCAATTAGGATTCCTAAGCGCCTGGCTGTTATTCAGGTAAATACCGTATAAAATGTCAAACATTGATTCGAAATATATAATTAATATAATGAAATTGCTTGTATAAACTAACACAAATCATTACTTATGACAAATATCAAGAATTTCGGTTAATTGAGTTGATTGAACAATAATTATGCCATGCTAGCCTGGTGGTGCAATAGACAGTGTTACTGTATTGTATATGCAAATTTATTAAATGCATGAATGACTGATGTGAAGTAGTAGCTAGTAGATACAGATGAATATTTTTGATAGTACTTAGCAACAATCTGAAATCATAAGCCCAACATACAGGATGAAACTTGATTGCATGCAACAAAGTTGCATCGCGCGTATATCGTGTTTGTAATTTTCCATGCAAGGAATTGCCTTCAAATAGTTTTTTTGCTATTTTGATGCAAAAACGTCGAATGAGAATTGTATTTCTAATCCAATAGAGTTGCGTCATGTATGGTAATTGATAAGATGGGATTGATAAGATGGGATTTACAAAACAAGATTTAAATGTGTATAATATATCATTAACGTGAGAGGGTAACAATAAGATAGCTCTTATTGAAATAACCGTCTGTTAACACTTGTCCATGACAAAATATTCAGGTATTTACGGTATCCTAAAATACCATTCATATATTTCAATACTAGCCTTTGTCCCTCGAGGTATCCTATATTCTCAAAATTGACGGCCCTTTTACAGCATAGTTCAGGAATTCACAATTACATAGCAAGATAGATTCATTATATCATGAAATCAACAATTATTTACATATGCGAAACTTAAAAATGCGAAATTCGAATTCAGCACAGTTTGTTATTCCATTATACCAGTTGATAGCTAGTCTCTACGTGTATTTCGAGATTTCGAATTATTAGTCATTATTCCTACAATGAGAACCGCTAACAATGAAAAGGTACAACAACAAATAATTAAGCCCAAAAATATCTCCGGGTCTACGTCATAGTTCGGTTTGACTCGTGCTATCACTTTCAATTCCAGTTTTCGCATATTAGACCAACTCGAAATAAAATTTTACCAAATTTATAAACTTCTCATCACTAATTCACATTATTGGGAATTTTAGCGTAATCATAGTCAACATTTTCAAATTATAGACATTTATAGTCAGATGGCGACTTTTCGATGTTGGGAAATTTCATCCCAGAATGCAAAAATCAATTATTACGACGTCATAACTCGGAAAAAATTTGACTAATTCATAAAAAACTTTCACAGATGTTTGACTTGTTGATATCTTACTACACACCAACTTTTAGACAAATCGGTTGAAGTTGGTGAAATGACTTGACATGAATTCCCTAGGTGTGACATAATTAATTTATACTATTAAAACACAATTAATCTATACAGTGGAGTCTCCCAAAACGGACACTCCGTAAAGCGGACAATACCTCTCAACGGACAAGCTCGTGGAACGAAATAAGTTATAATACATGAAAACAATACTTAATAAATCTCTGAGAAGCGAACATCTCACCTACAAAGGACAAAACCTAATCCCTAATGTGTCCGTTATTGGGGGACTCCACTGTATATGTATGTGTGTATATATATATATGTTTATATGTCCAGAATAGGTTAAAGAAACTGGAGGACCCAGGGTGATTTTCGCATACAGGGGTATTTTGGGCCTGGCTCGGACAAATTCGAGTCTTGGACGAAAATTCACAACTATGACGAAATTATGAGATCATTGTCACTGTACACAAAAATTAAAAATATCCAAATTTTCAGAATTTCTTAATACCCGAGGCACGAAGTGCCAAGATTACTAACCAAAAGCAACATAGCATCTCCAGTGTCACTACAGAAGGCCATTCAATGTAATTTAGACGAACCATGGATAATAAAATCTTAAATTTTAACTATTCTGTGAATTAGAGGCACGTAGTGCCGAGTATATCCTATCGCGTAGCGACTAATAACACTATAAATTTTGCTATTTAATAATTAAGCTAACTTGAGGACACTAAGCTGTCGCGCAGAGACCTAGCAAGCGAAGTGCGTAGTCATAATAAATTTCTAGATATAGCTTGGGTAATATGAAATTAGGAATCTGCAGTCAAAAATCATGTGAAAATACGCTTAATTACAGTGAAACCTCCTTTAGTGAATAGTGACAGCGCTCAACAAAGTTGAAATTCCGTGGTAGCTAACTTAGCCACCACCTCGCATGTGTACCAATGTGGCTCTACCAGTGCTAAAGTGGTCCGGTTGAAATCTCACTACCATAGAAACAGTACTGAAAGCACCAAAAAGTGATCCGGTTAAAACTGGACTGGTGGCTCCGACCCTGCAATTATAGATTAATGCCATGCCCATGATATATATAATGATTATTATTTTGACATGATATTTCGTAGGTAAGGATTTAACTTAGACGAGTTCGTATCAAATTTTAGGAAGGAAGGATGGGCTCAAGGCCACCAAGCCCCTATGCCCCCCCAGTGGTGACGCACCTAATCAGGGGATAAATAATATCGAAGATGATTGATACAAAATTGATAGTTTTCACTTTAATTATTTGTAGTTAAATTATCTGCTCAAAATTGCCTAAAAAGTATCCATTTTAGTCTCCTAGTTAACCAATACAAGTACAGTAGACTCTGCTTAATAGAGCAGGAGTTACTCGGCTAAACCTGGTTGATCAGGTCACTTGGCCCGAAACAGAACCATACAAATAGTGTTATATTACTCCGGTTAATCAGCCCGACACCTTTACTCGGCTTAATCGGGTCAAAATGGCCTGGTCCCGATGTGACCCTATTAAGCGGAGTCGCTGTATTACTTAATTAAAGAAACAATTTCTCTATTATATAACATCACTACATAACAACTCAATACATCACTGAAATAACAGTAAGTACATATTATTGCTATATCAACTAACTAACTAAATTAATAGCATAACTAATGCAACGGCATATTGCAGGGAAATGGATCTTGGCATTCGGGAATTCTCCTAGAAGTCTTAGACCGTTAGTTCGGTTTCTTCCGGAAAGAACACCCTTCGATCAGCTTAGCCCTTCCCCCTTTCGGTTGACAAAGGATCATAGAGCATGCAGCACATAGCACTACTGTTTGGGCGTGGCTAAACACTGTAGTTATCTTGTAACACCCGGGGCAGCGTACATCCATAAAGTAAGAGTTAGGACTCTGTACTAGCCTCTTTAGCTTGTGCTTCTTCTTCTCTGTTTCTGGGTTTGGATGGAGGAGATCCTCGTACAAAGGCATTTCTAATATAATAATAATAATTTGCTACAGAATTAAGTATAATTCAATATTTGACACCACTCAAGTCAGAATACATAATAAATATAAGTGGAATATTCAAATACGGCGTTTATAGCTAACAAATAGGTACAGGAGTAAACTCGTATAGTCAGGACGTAAAAACATCGATTGAAAAGTTAGATAAGGCTACATGAGATCTATCAGAGCCTGTACGCGGGCGGGCGGTTCATTATCATTATCTCATTATTTTGTGACGTATCAACGGAAAAATTGGTCGACTCATAAATATTTCAAAATGACAAAAGTGAAAATTGATAAGAGAATATGCAATACGAAGAAAAGGTCATCTATCTTGTCTTAACAGCTAGTTTATACATCGTGTAGATGAAGTACATTGGGTAAATGATCAAATAATGACAATATTCGTGCGGTAGCCAAATCAGATGAGCTGAACACATGTTCCTAACTAACAGTTGCCTAAAATTAAGAATATTTTAAAACCAAGTATGTTTTTATATCATCATAGGACACATCCCTATTATGTCAAACTTGAGGAAAGCATAAAGTTACAACACATCAATATAATCTATTTAGAGTAATACAATCCTCTCAATATATACACTAAGTATGTCTAATTAATCAGTATCTATTTTAAGCTACAATCTATATTTAGATAAGAATGTAAAATACAATAGATACATTAAAATAATTAAAACTGAATTAAAGCACACAAGCGTAATGACACGCCCACATAACCCATACACCAAATACTTCATCAGGATAACACGTAACACGAGCACGTACTGAGTACTGTAAGGAGTCTCCTCTACACGATACTATCTCTTGACATAGTTCTGATTTTAAAGAGTGTCTAAATAACTTACCTCCTTCACAGCTGTTAAATTGTACAGGATACCCTTTGAATGTGTGTCCTGGCTTAACGTGATGTCTGACAGCCTGTTGGAACTCTTCATTAGCTAATACACACCCTAGTTCTCTCTCTGCCTCGTAGGCTACCAGAGCTGGGGCTAGGATGTATTCTAGCTGATCGTCCCAGTGTGTGGTGAGGTCACGCTCCATACGGAACTGAACCAATTGGCCCTTGAGTTCCCTCTCCACTGCTTCGGAGGCTTCTGCCCCCGTTAGGGTTGGAGGGAGGAGAGGGACAGTTGCTAGGGGCCAGGAAGGGAGGGAGATAGCTCTGATAGCTTCATAGTCCAGAGGCTTCCATAAAGAGGGTGTATTTACTTCAAAAGAGCAGAGAGGAACAGAATCAGTTTCCTGTAAATTAGCGTAGAAGTGTTTGTGATTAAATACAGAACCCAGAGTTAAATAGGGGTACTCTTTAGGATGTACACGACCCTCCAGAGCATCTGATACAGTCTGTCGCTGATGTGTGTATCTCTGTCCAGACGATGTATCCCAGAATAGGGTAGGACCCGAGGTGTCTAGCGTAGCTACCCAATAACAAGTACCGATCCTATTGGTGCCCGCACACACGAACGCATTCAGACCGAATCCTAATAGGAGGGAGCAGAGGAGGACAGCTCTATCCGCCTCCCCCGCCCCTCGAGAAGAGAGGACAGCTAGGCGACTGAGCCACAACTCACCGAGAGAGGTCTGTCCTGGGCATAAGGGGTCAGAACGTCGTGGTATGAGAGAGCAGAATCTGAGAGCTGATCTAGGAGACTCTATTAATCTGTGAGTACGGAGGGGTGTAACGTAAATGCAGGCTAGACTCGGGGATCCGCCTTCAGAGGATGAGAAGAGAGGGAGCTTACGGATACGGTGTGACGGTCTGAGCTGAGAATACTCGTGACACCACTGTTTGCTGTAAATAAGGAATAGTCTCAGCTGTTCATCTCTCCTCCCCTGCTCTACACCCAGCTGTGTATCCAACAGCTGTCTAGTGATCGGGTTGTCTCTCAAGAATGCAGTATCTCCTGGTGACAGGTTCATATTTAAGGAGTACTCAAGAGCTCCTATAGGTACCGTAGCTTCATTACCCACCCCCAACACATCTAGACTACCTTCCATCCTTTGTCCTCTCTCTGTCAGTACTCGTCTCCATTCTAACTTTCCCAAGCCTATCAGGACCCTGCGTCCATCCAACTCTCTCCTCACCAGGACAAGATACACACCCTCACTCACAGCCAGCAGGTCTGGCCCCTTCTTATCAACCTGCAGAGAAGCGGAGAGAGAGAACTTAAAGCTATGCTGTATCTCTACCTCACAGAGACAAGAGAGATCTCCTGAGCTCAGTCTCTGTCCCTGGAAACTTGCATGGATTGAGAATGTGGGTGCTGGAGTACCGGGCAGTAGATCATCTGATGGGAGGTGTTCCAGAAATCCTCTTCCCCTCTGTAGGGTAAGCTCCAGACACCTCTCTTTATCCTTAACCTCTCTCCTGATGAGGGAGGAGTGAGGGGGAGGTACTATAACCTCCTGTTTCTCTTTCACAAACTTATCTACACTATCAAATACAGGGCCGATTAAACCCCGATCTGTTAACTTCTGGAATATGACGTCATTATCCACTTCATCTCCTGAGTCCATCCCCTCCATCAGCTGTCTCACCTCTTCAGACATATTAATGCTAGTCATGTGAGTATGTACCAGCTGTTTGATGTCCTCGCGATACTCATCAACCTGTGACTCCATGGATACTTCGCTATCCATGGTACTGCTAAGTTGTAATTATGGGAAAAGATGGATCAGAAATTGGGGATTGAGAATTACTTCTTATTTTAACATACATGCCTAATTTCCGGGACGGGAAGTGACCGCACAGAAATCAATCTACCTAAAGTATGAGACATGAATCTTTTCCAGGGAATTTTCCAACGTTCCCAATAATTATTTTCCGGCGATCTTTGAAAAAGGCGATAGCATACTATAGAATGGCCTTCCCGATTTCTTGGTTTTGCATAAATGAGTACAAATTTGGCATCAGGGGCGTCGTGCTATATGTGCTCCCCAAATATTCTCCAAACTCCCGCATCATTACTCCAAGGGACCAGAAAAAACTTTCTGGGTTAACTGCAAATCAAACGTTATTTCTTGCGATGGGTTTCGGTCCTGGACTTTATTGGTTACAGCGGCCCATAGACCCTCATCCAGAATTTGTGGCCCCCTCCCCCCAGATTTCAAAGCCACAAGACGCCACTGCTTGGCATGAATATACATATGTTAATACCGTCTACTGGAAATATCATAACAAATGCTTGACAACGGTTACAATGTTCTGTGATTTTGAAGACCAAATGTGTAGCAAACACCAAATTTGAAATTTCTTCATGTAAAAATGTGTCTGTTCCCTAAAAGTAGGGTATCAAAATGGGCAGTTCCGTTCCATAAAATAGGGAAGCCCTCCATTTTGTACTAATCTTCTCAAACAATCTAAATACCAATTCTAGAAACATCTCATAGATAGTGGAGAAGGGAAGCCAGCTTGAGTCAACTAAAATATATTAATTTACTTAGCATCAAATATAATAGCACAATGAAGGTTAGAAAAATCATATCCTGAGTAATGATACTACCTCCAGAACCTATCATATTCCTGTATTTCTCCTCCCTTTCATTCCAGAGATTTATCCTACCAGAGTACATATACTACTCCAGCTGTAGACAGCTGCAGGGCGGGAATTGTTCAAACATACTCAACCAGAATCAATCAGTACCTTGCTATAACACTTCTTACTCTATAAACTCTATACAATCCTATGCTTCTTATCTATCTCTTGTAGCTCAGCTGCTGTATACAGTACCTACTCTACTCACGATACTACTAGCTGGAACTCTGTCTGACGTCAGAGGCAGGAAGCTTATCCTAATCACAGCATTAGCTGCCTCCATACTGTCCTCAATTATATTCCTACTCATACACCTGTTTAATCTACACCCATACTTTATTCTACTCCCTGAGATTATAGATGGGATAGGCGGTAATCACCAGTCTGTGACAATAGCTGTATCATCCATGGTTGCAGATATAACATCACCAAAGAGACGAACTTTCAGATTGGGTATAATGGAGTCAGGTATCCTAATGGGAACCTGTATATTCCAAGTAGTTAGTGGATACCTGCTGGATTGGATAGGGTTTATGTGGAGTTTTGTTATTATTATTATTATGTACGTAACTACTCTCCTATACATTCTGTTCGTACCAGAATCTTTGCCAAAATCCGCGAATAATTCATCTCCTAACGGCATATACCATACAACTAAAACTATCCTCAGACAGGGCATAACTCCCCTCATGCTATTTATACGTAATAAAGATAGATTCAAATTCGCTATATACTTAACAGTATTTGGATTCATTGTAGGAGATGTAGTTACTACTCTTAGCATATTCCCTCTCTATGCACTAGCACCTCCACTGTGTTGGGGACCCAGTAAACAGGGCTGGTACCTTGGACTGACATACCTGGCTCGTTTTATAGGTATCTACCTGTTCCTACCTTTCCTATTCAAATGCGGATGTCCAGACAATCTTCTAATCTTAATAGGCACACTAGACTCAGCACTGGTATATGGACTAACTGGTGTTCTGAATACAGACTGGGGACTACTAGGGGTGGTACCTGGCGTAGCTCTACTAGCCTCTCTAGGTGTACCCTCTATCCGATCCTCCCTCTCTAAGCTAGTGCTACCCTCTCAGCACGGGAGTCTATTCAGTATAATATCCCTACTGAATGCTGTAAGCAGTATTATTAGTGTGGTGGTGTTTAATAGTCTGTATCCTACCCTCAGACTCATCAACCCCAGTTGGATATTCTATCTAGTAGGTGGAGTTACTCTACTGCCTGCTCTTGCTGTTATTGTACTCATGGTATACGACATCATGGCCATGAAACAAAAGAGTATTATATCTGAAACAGAGGGTGATCAACTGATTAATGATACAGATACTTCAATACAAGAAGCGGATAGTGATAATGATCAGAAATGATGAATTTATTGTATGAATGTATTAAGTTTCGAACATTGTATAAACTGTATCGTATCAGTACATTGTAAACCCCCTCAGTTATCAGAATACGTAATACATTCATCTTATAATTTCAAGTTTACTGTTTGGTTAACTGAAAGAATTTATTTTGATATGTGTGAAATTCATTGCTTGGTGATACGAATCATACGATGGAATGTATTTTGGTATTTTTGATATTAAGGATATTTGACTGTATATTTAAAGATGTCATGTCATTATCATAATCCTCTTTACGAATAAGGGATTAACATCACGACTTTCTTTCGAAATATGGGCTTCCCTAATTCACGGAAGGGACAAGTTTTCTTAAGGAAATTCAAAATTGTTGTTCGTTGCACATTTGGCATTTGTAAATCACAGAATATTGTATCATGACGGTTGCCAAGCATATTTTTTGACATTTCACTTCTGCGGTGACCAATTTTCATAATTTTGTAACGAAGTCTATCTAGTAATACCTTCAACAACTTTTCATCATTAAAATTGCGAATATTATATGGACCAGCTTTCGGCTGGATAACTACCTCCCTCTAGTGAAGAGGAGGAGATAAGAAATTAGAGAGGGAATTTTTCTAGGGGAAAATACTTTAATATTGTACAAATGGATACAAATTTGACATATTGATTGCCATCAACGTGAAATGTCATAATAAATGCTTGACAAGTGTTGTTCTACACTCTTCTGTGATTTTTCAGGTCTAATATGTGTTAAGTGACAAATTTTAATTCATACAAAAAACCTTGCCTGTTCCGTTCCATGAATTAGGGAGGCCCCGAAATACTGTTCTTAAGCTTTACGAAATTTTACAAACCAAGTGCTTTTCCAAATTCCAATGCTAAGCTTTTTCTATAATTCTGATAACCGAGGGTCTGAATTGACTCACAGATTACAGGTTATGAGTCTATGATAGTGAATAAATCTATGGTATATTATAATCCTCTATAATTACTGATCACTCAATAAATAAACTGATGCATGTACCACAGCTCTACGCAGTATGACATATGCTAGTGATAGCAGTGAGTCTGATTCAGATTGGATTGAAGTAGAGTCAAGTGTGCTTCCAGATACAACAGCTGATCTAGACAGTAGCGTGACGTCACATACACTAGAGATTACACTACAATCTTCTGTAAATAAGCGCAAACAGTCTATGATAGACAGATGCATAAAGTTGTATGAAAGAGCACAGAAGATTAGAAAACATAACACACACCTCATGCTGTTGCTAGGGAGACTCGAACTGGTGAGTAGACTCTGTAGTGATCAGCTCCTACAATCAGCTGTTCTATCTCTACTCCCATTACACCTCACTACACATTCACATACCAATCTACAGAATGTGTTGCTATGGTTCCAACAAGAATATCAAGCTAGTCAGCTGGATGAAGAGGTGAGAAACTCTATAGAAAAATATCAGCTGACAGATTTACACTCATTAGTGGCCCTGCTAAGATCTCTAGGTTACAGAACTAGAATAGTAAATAATATGATAGCTACACCTGTTAGAGAGGAGAGAGGTAATAAACAACAGAGTAGGAATAAGAAGAGGGGTGGTAGCAGAGAGCAGCTGTCTACCAGCTGTGACAAAAGCCCGTATTTCCAGTCTAATGCTAAACAGTCACGGTCTCAGCAATTTAAGAGACCCAGATCAGTTCGGATGAATCATACGGCATCTGATGAGGAGTTTGAGACCCCTAAGAAGATCAGAAAGAAGCTAGTAGCAACGGATAGAGAAGCTTGTATCTCTCATTCAGATAAGTATATAGATGAATGGTTAGAAATAAGTGTAGAAGAGGATTGGGTACCAGTACATTGCAAGCTATGTAAACTAACAAATGCATACAGTTGTGTAGAGTTAGCAACACCTAACTCATTTCAATATGTAGTAGCCTCTGAGAGAGAAGGTAAGGTGAGAGATGTGTCAGCTCGGTACTGTCTAGACTGGGGAGGGAAATATGCGAAGATGAAACCAGATAATGATTCATGGCTACGTATCCTGTCTCTATGGTGTGACTCCAGAGATGAAGAAGATAGACTAGAAGATAAACAATTGATGAGTATACAACTCTCTCTCCCATCTCCTTCTACACTGAGTCAATACAAGTGTAACCCTATCTACATACTGGAGAGACACATCCTGAAATTCCAGGCTATCTACCCAGCTGATGTACTACCTGTAGGGATATTCAGAGGAGATAGAGTATACCATAGAGATAATGTGATGGAGCTACATACACGGGAGAACTGGCTGAAGGAGGGCCGGGTCATTAGTAAAGGGAGCACGGCATATAAGCTAGCTCGGGGGAGGACTAAGCCTGGGTCTGATCCCAAGCAGGAGAGGAAGATCGAGTTATTCGGGAAATGGCAGACAGAGATATACATAGCTCCTCCGGTTGTAGACGGTAAGGTTCCTAAAAATGAGTTCGGAAATGTAGAATTATTCCAGGAGTCCATGTTACCATCAGGAGCTGCACATGTTGACATTCCTGGAGCAGCTATTGTTGCTAGGAAGCTAGGTATAGATTATGCACTAGCAATGGTAGGATGGGAATTCCACGGTATAGCTTGTCATCCTGTGTTCAGAGGTGTGGTAGTAGCAACTGAGAATGAGGGAGTGTTACTGGAAGCCTGGAGAGAGGGGAAGGAGGAGAAGAGAGAGAAAGAGAAGGTTGTTAGAGAGAAGAAAGTATTTGAAAGATGGAGAAGAGTTATAAGATCTGCTCTTATTAAGCAGCGGGTAGATAAAAAGTACAAGTTCACAGATAATCAGATGGATTAAGAAAAATAAATTTTAATACTCAACTTTATTAGGGTGCATGCCAAAAGTTCGGAATATAACAACTACAGTATAACTCGAATACTCGGGACCAGAAAAGGTATGGCAGTAGTTTAATATAGATAGAAATGTATTATGTGATGCGTATTCATTTTCACGTTTTCAACGAAATAAGAACTATCTCTAAGAAATCTCATCAGAAGAGTGTGGAACTTATAGCTTATTTGTTAAAAACCTTTTGAATGTGATGCAGTGATGGTTACTTGTTCTTTACAACTAGGAATGAGGAATAAAAAATTTATACAACAAAGAGAGAAATTTAGTAACTAATTGACCTTCTGAACATTGGAAATGACAAACGCCACAGTGGCCACACCGTTGCCACAAAAATATTTTCGTCATTTTTAGCCAAGTTGAATATTTATGGTCCTATTAACACGAAAATTGGAGATACTGATACAATCCATTAAGCCATTTATACAGTAGAGATTAGTTTTATGATAATTCGAATTTCAGACAGTATAAGAAGACTTCTATGGAAAATCTCCAGAATAATCTGCTTCTCTCACATCGTATATAGCCAGTGATTTGAGATCTTACATTAATAATATACAAGTAGACCACATAATAAGTGAGCATGGTTGCAATAATTTCGCACACTAATATATAATTAAATATATTACTGTTATATATTATCTTTCTTCAATCTCTTGTTCAATGACAACCATCTGCTAATTTGTTTGTACTTGAACTGATCTAATGGCTCAAATATCTTCAGAGCTAGTCTACACAATTCAAAGAATACTCCTGCGTTAGACATAAGATAAGACCGTTCAAATCTGCTTACTAATAACCACACAAAATCAGCTGTTTCTATCATGAGGTCAGAGTTCGTGGGAGAGTTAGTGAGGATGTGATCAGATAGAAAGCTAATGAGCATCCTCATTAGAGAGATAATGACATCTATAGACGATTCATCATGTGCTATAAATGCCTCTTTCATGATGTTAAGAAATAGATCGAATCTACCGATTTGATAGAACTTGGTAGCTTGTTCAATCTCAGGCATACAGGGATACCCAGCCATCTGGATATACTCCATCAGGATTTTACACATCTCATCTGCACGCCCAGGCTCACTTAACACATTCCAGAACCCAAACTTGTAGCTAACGTAATACCTAAGAACACCAGGCTCTTGACTGTCCAGTAGACCAAATGTCTCTTTATTTAACTTAGCAATATACTCCACATGTTGATACCTATCCTTAGCAATAGCTTTCTGCATGGCACTGCCAAAGAAGTTCTGCTCGTCTATATCTGTAGAGAACTTCAGTATATCAGGGTTATTCTTAACATAACTAATAAGTTCATCTAGGTAAGTATCATTACACCGGAGGACAGCAGTCAGGTGTGAGAGATTAGGTTTAATGTCACGACTCAACATCTCACGGAATATCTGGTATGGAGTAGGGAATCCATTGGATATGGCAGTGTTGAAGCTAGCTAATCTAGTCAGAAATGAGAACGTACTAGCATCCGGTTGTACCACGGGTTCTGTGTTCATACGCTTAATGATACGTCTGACTATTTCTATCCTCTCAGATCGTTCCACATCTAGCTCAGCAGGATTTAATATTATAGTTTTGAGATAGCTATTATGTACCAACAGAGATGGTTGTAGATTATGTTCTAACATCTCGTTATAAAGATCAGAGAACTCCTTCAGAGTGTCATATCTGAAACAAATAATGATACTACAGTAGAACTCGGATAAGACGTACCCCCTCGGGAAACAGAAATTAGTACGTCTTAACCGAGTGTACGTCTTATCCGAATATGTTTGCATTACAAATAGTGATGACTGATATTTTGGGATATAAGAAATAGTACGTCTTAACCGAGTGTACGTCTTAAGCCGAGTACGTCTTATCCGAGTTCTACTGTATATGTTAAAATGTTATACAAGCTAGAATTCAGAGGTTGGAACCAAATTTTAGGATTTTACTATAGGGTCACAAAGGGTTACGTCACGGCCCATGAGCTTCGATATTTTAATAATATCTCGCATAGCTGTAGAGTTTAGGACAGATTTGCAGAGAAGTAAAGAGGATTAGGCTATTATAAGCAATACAGTTTGAAGATTATTCAGAGCACATAGTATGAGTTACGTATAATGTTTAGATTTCAATTCTTTAAAATAGTATGCACATTCTCGGGACCCTCACACACCGTATTATCGGACCAAATAACTGGAGAAAGTGGTCCAATTAACCGGAGTATCTGTATTAATATAGAAAACTAGCAGTCACAACTAAAGTTAGCTGTAGCAGCAAATGTTTCAAAAATAAGATAAGTGTATGTAGGAAATTTACTTACCTATATTTTCCCATCAGCATAGAGTTATATGAGTCAGCTGTAACAACTTTTAGTTCCTTCATCTCTTGGAACAGCTGATCACAAGGCCCGTCCTTCTTCCATTTCTTACTAGATCCTGTAAAGTAAGCTGAATCAGCTAGTGTAGAGTCATCATCTTCACCGTGAACTTTCCTTAAGTCAGGTTGACTAATCCTCTGTCGATTCCCACCTTTCATAAGATTGTAATCTCCACCCACACATTTATACGTCATTAACTCTAACAGGTTGTCAAGGAGAGACACAGGCATGTTGACATCACTATGCTCTGTCTTGAGTAATGTATATAGTGCATATGACTCCTCAGCTAAACCTATCTTCACGAGATACTGCAGTCTCTCTAGGGTAGGCTCTAAGGATGGAGGAAGCTCAGGGTCGGGGACCATCTCTGGGAGAGCACGGAAACCAGGAAACAAATCAGGATTTCTGTCTATGACGTATTTGGCCGCGCTCTTCCCAGCTAGCCAGTACTGAGCGTGTTGTAGCAAGGATACTCTAGATTTATGTATAAAGTAGGGATCAGTAGGACCGCGTCCAAACATGAGAGGGGGTGTGATTGGTTTTACCGTAGAAGCTAGTGCGTCTAGCACTGCGTGTCTGTCCTTCTTCCGCTTATACCGTGGCCATACAGTAGTTGTGTCTACATCAAGTGGAGTATCCAATGGAGAGCTGGATAGATACAAACTCTGGTATATGAGACATCTAGGTGGTTGTATAAAAGTAAGGATTCTAATCATCTATTATATTATACACGAATACAGTATTATACATAAGAACATCATAGAGATTTGAAATAACAGATATGACAGGATGAAAGAGTATTAATAGTAAGATATTGAGGGTAGATTCAAGTATTAATATCAATGCAAGGCCTGATTGCTGTAAGCATTTGATTCAGCTTCAATACAATTTTTCCTATTAGCTGTTATGCAGTTGATACAAAATATACAATTTGAACCGATCTGACAAACGATGATTCATTAAATCAGTACTAATAGACACTTCGATTGTTCATTTGATTAATACTGCCAATTTAGCGTTTGACTGGCCTAGACAAGCCTAGAAGCAAAATTAGCACGTTTACACAGATTCTTAAGAAACTAATCTTATACACTACTATATTAGCCACAGCCCCTGCCAGATATTTATCTCTCTTCAAATGCATAATATACACATTATAGACATAGATGGAATTTCATTTCCATACCTTCATAACTCCGTCTCGTGACACACTCACTATAAAGTTATGTGAGGCAGAGTCTCTGAGGGGTGACGTACGTACCATTGCCAGATCTGTGATAGTGTCCTGATGTCCGTTAGGAGGAGATTCCAACTTCTGTCTAGATTCAGTCCCCTTGTGGATAACACGAGGGGGACTAGTCTCCTCCTGGAATATCGTTATATCGTTCTTGAACACTTCGTTAAATTTAATTTCTCTCTTAACATACTCTGTGTCTGCTGCCTCTACAATCCTCACAGATCGCTCAGCTGACATCAGGTCCCATAACCGGATACAGTGATCTGTCCCTGCTGTCAGGACCAGAGGCATCTCGTCAGAGATGAATGGGAGGATAGCTCGGACGGAGTGTTGACTAGGACTCATCTTACCAGCTAAATCAGATCCTACTCCTGCCCATAGTTTCTGAGTGACAGCAGCTGTCTCCAGGTCCCATATCGCTACCTCGTTATTAATGTTAAATGATGCTAGCATAGAGTTGGATACGATGGGATGAGGCTGCATACGGTAGATGGTCTTGTAGACGTTCTTAGGAGTGTTGGGAGAGGGAGGATGTTTCCACTCATTTACTGGTAACAAGAATCTATAGATCAAGATACATACAAATGATATGTTGTAGAAACAACAGTCTCAATATCCACTATCTCGAACGAATTTTCATTTCCCCTCCATTTGATTTATCTTTATATATATCTCTACTGCACACCATTTCGAACTTTCGTCATGTCGAGTACGTATTACTACATATTGCTAACCTGATATCCCAGCACACATAAGCTCCTAGCGATGTACCCAGAGTAACCCAGGACTGTCCATGGTCAGCAGCAAGGGCGGTAACCAGACCCAACTTCTGTTTGTTCTGAACCTCCCAAGCAGGGAGATTACTCCTAGCATCCAGACCACACATAGTTCCGTGCTCTGTAGCATAGACAAGTAGCTCTCCACTGTGGTAACAGAAGGGGAACACATCAACTACAGACCCGCTCTGCCACACGTCCAGCTGTCGTTTGTACACTATCTGAATAGATTAAAGATAATTACAGATTAGCTAGTTTTAACGTGAAGCTAATGGAATTGTTACCAACTTCTTAATATATTTGGAAATCAATACGGCCAACTGTGGACTGTCATAATAGTACAGTACGTACAAGTAATTCAGGGGGGATTGTAACACATTTATTCAGAATTAAGACCATCCCACTACTTGTAAATTATGTTAGTCGCTATTCACAAGCCAGTAACTTTACAAGTATCAGGTTCTGCCCGTCCTACTGTTAATCTATTACACCGTTAAAGCATATACAGCTATACAGTTAGTATGTTAATTTAATAAATTCATATCTGTATGTGTTGCAAAAAGTAGAAATAAGAATTTAATAAATACGTTATTAGATAGCGGATTGATAACAAGTCTCACTATTAATTAAAATCCAAAGAGTAACTCACTGAATTGTTAGATCCAGGTTCTAATGGACGGACCAATACAATAGATCCATCATCTGTAGCTCCCACCAGAACATTATCTCTACAGAATTTAACTGTCTTGATCCTACCAGCATTCAGAGGGATTGATTTACGTGCCTTACATCCAAGTTTCCGTCCCTCTATTCTGTCCATATTCCATAACTTCACGAAACCGTCATCTGAACACGTCACGAAGTAGTTCTGCTGGTCACTCACTGCTATTCTGTTAACAGCTGATCCATGTTCATGGAAGTGTGCTACCAGCAGACCCTGAGGTCTCCAACCGCGCTTCTCTGTACGAGTAGCACCAACTTGTTCAAGTGCTAAATAGATAGGAAATAATATGTGATACTGGTGAATAACAGAATAAACATATTCATAGTTTCATACTGTATACAATATACGCAGAGTTGCACGTGGGCCGAAATTTCTAGCCGCGGCCCGCGATTGAATTAGTCGGACCGCTAAAAACCCGCAAAAGCAAAAATTCCCGGAGGAAATATGATTCGAGTTACCCCTAAGTATTCCAATTGATAACGTGTGACAATTCAAAAGGTAACTGAGCCTGCGGAGTTGATTAAAGCAGCTTAATGCGGATAATGATGGGATTATTTCCCGGCTGGCCCGCGTGCAACTCTGAATATACGTAATACAAGGTACAATACTCTACTGTTAAATGTCATGCTTGTCAACCTGAGGGAAGGAAAAAGCTGGACAGTTAGCAGTATGATTTCTATACAACTTACCATTAAGATCTTCCGTCATTATACCCTGTAGTGAATAAGCTGGTTTCTTCTGTACATCCTTATCATACCTATTACGTCTAAATTCTAACAGGGAGTGCAACTCAGCAGCACAGGTAGCTCTATGCTGTCTCTTCCCATCTCCTGTCTCTAGCCCTGCTTCATCTCCAGGAGCCCTGCTTAGAGACTGCTCAGCTGATTCCTTAGCTATCTGCTGAGCCCATCCGTTACTCAGGATTGAGGCTATCTCTAACTCAGGATTGGGAGGGACACGTTTCCCAGGGAGGAGTGTAGACCTCCTAGCCTCCTTCCTGTCCGGGGGAGGAGTCTTTGAATTCAAATGTAAATGCTCCTTATGTATTTGTGTGACGTCATCCAGTCTGATGTAGCAATTGGTTTCAGATTCCTAAAGAGATGGCAAACAGCTGATCACTAATCAGATCATACCTATAGAATACATTAATTACCTGTAAACCCTGAGTAGTCCTACCTTTAGGGAGACATGCATACAGCAGCCCTTCTATCTCATCTACCATTCCTATAGAGTGTAGCTTGGTTATAGCTGCATAATCACTATTGGTGAGATTTGGGTTAATGGTCCGTTGTGTCCGCACAGCCTCTTGTCTATCTCTGTAAGTCTGTCTCTCCTGAAGCAGCTTGTGTATGCCAGGTATAGATAGCGCAGTGTTGAATAGGTCCCGTTTAATCGGTACATGTAGAGACTCATACAGCACTAATGCCTCGGGGGAGGATAATCCAAACATCTGACTCTTAGCTGGTTCTTTGAGATACATCCTCACTGCTGGAAGTAGTTTACACTGAGTATCTACTATGTCTAGAGTAGTGATGAGAGATATAATGAACCCGACAGCAGCATGTCTGATCCATAAGTTAGGATGTACCAGTAGAGGGGTAGCGTTCTGTAGAACCTTAGGTAGCTCCTGGGAGCGCATGAGACCAAGCTCTGTCAGAGAGGAGAGAGCGTCTACTGCTCTACAACATACAACCTCCTCAGGGTCAGATAGACCCATGTAGATGAGAGGATATATCATAGACAGACAGGAGAGACCGACAAATGCAGCGACAGAAGGAATATGCTGGAAGAAAGCAGCTCGCAGTTCCCAATCTTTCTTGTCGTTAAGGAAGGTAATCATATGAGAGAGGATGATGTCATTAGCTCTCAGCTGTCCGAAGAATACACACAGCTGGGGGAGGGAGTTTAGCAAGAGAGTCTTCCTAACCTCGTGTTGTGTGGATGAGAGTAGATGTACTACCAGTTGCTGGATGGATTCTCTACAAAGATTGTATGCTCAAATTACATAATAATACAGAAATTGCAATAACATTAGCTGCTCAATCAATATACGGCAGTATATGTTCAGGCGTGGATTATGATTCAGGTAAATGCTGTCAGTCAGTTTTTTAAGTAAAAAACTACTTATTATAACCGTTTACAAACAAGGCTTGATCATCTGAATTTTAGAATATTCATCTAGTCTCTAGGATAAACTGCAAACTCTTTCATCCACTTCCTGTATAGAACCTAAGACTTTGCCCACACATAAGCTCGCAGTAAACCAGACTAAGGGCATTTTAAAGCCGGTCATACATGATGCAATTTTCGCATAAAACATAAACGTTCTTGTCAACTATATCTAATGATCAATTTTTCAATAATAGAGGAAGTATTAAATTTCAGGGTTGCCGTGGATATGGTAATCCCCATGGGTATGGGATTGATGTTTTTCCTGTGGAGATTCCCATATGGATCCCCATATCAGTGCTCTCAACTCTCACGATTTCGGGGTCTACAAATACTGCAGAATCCCTGGTCTGTTCATAGAATAGTAATACTAAATTACACATATCTCAATAGGATCGTGAGATATTAGACAAATCTCACGATTTTGAAGGTTTCCAGGTTATGAGCCTGCCATATAGGAATCCCCACAGAAATCCTATGAGAACGGAATGGGTATGGGGATCGAAATTCTGCTCTCACGGCAACTCTATAAAATTCTATTTGTTATATTTTAACACTGAACCAACTTCATTTATTCAACAAGTTGTATCGCATATGTACATGGTGGACTTAAATAAATAATATAATACTCAGGTGATTGCTTATCATGTGGAGCTGAAACTATTTTTAGTCGACTTTCGAAAATCTGAATCTCGTGTTAATAAATCAAATATTTGCACCAATATGCGGAAATTTATTACTAAGAATTAGTTGCATTGTTGACTTGCGTTAACTCTGTAGCGAATACAATAACCTCACTCATAAATTGTTCCAGAACCCTTCACACAATGATAAGAGACTGATTGAATGAGAATTAACTTAAAGCTACATAACTATGACATACCTGAGCTCATTCCATTCCTCGTCATAAGAAGTAGGAGTAGAGTTAGTCCTCATAGCCCGCTTACAGCTAGCTAGCTGAGATAACTCCAGGAATCTAATACTAGTCTCTGCTATTGTGCCGATACTCTTAGCTAATGCACACTGTACTAATATGTTACTGTCTCTTATTAGAGGCTTCAGGGCTGGTAGAATGTGTCTGGGGAATAATTCTAGCTCGTTGTTAGGCACGTGTTTAGCTTTACAAACACGGTGAGAGAGGGTCTCAATAGCTAGTGCTCTCACTTCAGGCTCCTCTCCTCCCGAGAAGGCAGAGTTTGTTCCTGTAGCCCCTTTGTCCTCTCTTAGGAAGTATATTATGTAAGGTACAACCCTCTCTAAGATGGGAGGGTCGGATAGATTGTCAGAAATGAGACGTAGCAGTTCAAGAGTTTCTAACCGAGCCTGTCTGAAACGAGACGTGTGGATGAAGCATGTTACACAGGGGAGGATGAGAAGAGGGGAGTCTTTGAGACGACGATCTGTATCTCTTGTGAGAGCATCCAGCACCTACAGGATTATATGATCATTTTATATGTGCCTAATCGATTAAAAGATATTTAAATACAAATTTCATTCAATCAAGGTATATAAGTTTATCAAGCCAAATCAGTGATAGGATATATTATGCTATAGAGACTCTTGACAACATAGAGTATAAGTAAATTAACAACAGCTGGCATTGAGAATGATTATAATACATATCTCCCTGTGGTATGTCTAGATTTCTACTGGAGACATCTTAAACACAAAAGGCTAGCAATTCAAAATTATTATACCTCCTTTAATGAATATATATATATACTATGTATATATTTTAAAAATTTTATTATATAACAACTTATGTATTATAATACATGCTGTAGTCAAAATATATAACTCAAATTTAAGAAGAACACGTGTACAAATAATGTCTCTATGCTCATAATCGTTCAAATGAATGACAAGACAGGAATCATAGGACCAATTCTCACATATTTCGCAGCCAATCCAATGCCACTCTCCTTCAAGCAGTCCGGTAGGTAACCTGCTGTCACAGTCCTGACATACCCCATCACTCTCTTCCCCGTCAGAGTTACTATCAGACTTATCACTAGATTCTTCATAAGATAACACCCTCCTAGCTCGATTCTTACTAGATTTATGTTTCATCTGTAATATCTCATGCTCTCTCCTTTCAGAGTTATCTCTCTCAGATAATACCGACCTCAATCAGAATCCTCAGAGTCTGGCAGATTCCTACCTCACTTTTGAGATTTCTATTTCTTCGTGTTTTTGCTTTGCTTTTTTTAGAGAATTTAACATTTTTTGGCAATAAATCATTCTCTCCTCTTTCAGGTTCCTGTCTTTCAGACAACGCTAGCTCCCCACCAGAATATTCATCAGAATTAGACACTTTCCTGGGTCGCTTCAGAGATTTCGACTTCTTCATGGATTTTGCTTTTCCTCTTTTCTTACAGAATTTACCTTTTTTCGGTGTAATTCATCCTCTCCTTTCTCAGGGATCTCTCTCTCAGATAACACTAGCTCCCCATCAGAATAAGCATTAGACACCATCCTAGCTCGCTTCACAAATTTGGGCTTCTTCAAAGGTTTTACTTTTTCTTTTTTCTTATAAGATTTGACTTTCTTCTGTTTTACAACATTTGTATCATCACTTCTTTCGGAATAACTTCTTGCGAAGTAGTCTCTTTCTCAACAACGATATCAGTATTAGCAATATTGGTATTATCATCAGCAATATAGCTTCAGTAGTAGTAATAATAGAAGTAGAAATAGAAATAGAACAAGGACCAGCATCAATAGCTGTAGTATTAGATTTCGTTTGCTGTTTTGTATGAGTTTTATTCATTTTCGCAGTAATTTCGCCTCCTCCAACTTCAATACCAAATCTATCAGACTGGTATGGGATACGGGCAGCATCTCTATCTTTCTTACGTCTCTCTTTCTCTCTATTCTTACTGTCCAGTCTACGCTGACGTCTGGTAGCCTTACTTTTCACGGTTCTTCCCCTTTCCGGCACACGACACCTTTCTCTATCAGCTGTGACAAACTCTTTGATTGGGTTTAGAGACGGTTTTACCCCGAGAGCTAGCAGAACACCAGCAAGAGCAGATTTCCCTTCATTGTAACACAACACACTCAATGCTACGGATATAGACACACATATGAGAGATGTGTATTTAGTTTTGAGACAGTTCCCCCAGATAGTGGCGTGTAGGCTCTCGTTAATATTCTGACTAGCACCTAGGGTTAGATGACTACAGACATCAATACTAGCAAATACTTTAAATTCTTCTTTTATCTTATCAAGGTCTATGTCACTGAATAGCATTTCCGTGTTTTAGCGGCGGGTTGATATTCTGCCACGTTATGATGAGTTTAGGTAGGAAGTGCGTTAGATAGATAATAATCAACACAAGTCATATATCGTCCAACTAATCCCAGTTCGAAATGACGTCATCTGTTTGGTTAAAAGGGTAATATGTGGTTAATAATCTCCCCATTTATAAAGCTATGATAAACGATCACTAGTGCGTCTTTGATCTCAGAATTGATATCAAGTGATCTGAGGATATTATACATATAATTACAAAGACGCACTAGTGATCGTTTATCATAGCTTTAAAATGGGGAGATTATTAACCACATATTACCCTTTTAACCAAACAGATGACGTCATTTCGAACTGGGACTAGTTGGACGATATATGACTAGTATTGATTATTATCTATCAATAATACATTTATTCAAGCCATAAGGTACCAATTCGATATTATCGAGGATATACCTTATTTGTTCGATATATGTAATTTTAATCGTTTCGCACAATTATATTTGTACATAACTTTAATAACGAAAATATTGTTAGAAAAAAGTATAGAAACATATTATATACAGTGGATGCCAGTTACATGTTCTTATAATCGGATTCCAGTGCTATTATGATTAGATCAACGAAATCACACATACCATTATAATATTTATGCTAATTTGCCATAATATTTAAAACGTTACGTTACGTATGAATAAAATGTGTATATGTATTATCGCCGGAATATTGGATTATATTGTGTAATCCCCATATTATAAGGTAATAACATCAGTAAATAAATGTATAATCACCTGATCTATGTCTCTGTGTAACTGTCGTATTCTGAGATGTGAAGGATCTACAGAGGCACTGAAGGTAGTAAGGAAGTGATGGAAGTAAGAGTAGAAGCACTCAGGAAGGACTTTACCACGACATACATCTAGGTATTTAGATGCAGTGTGTCTGTTAGCGGGAGACACGTTAATCATGTGACGAACAAGAGATTGTATCTCTTTATCTGTTATAAGATCTAACGTAGAGTCAGGAGAGGATTTACCGCTAGCGTAGTCCAACAAACGGGGAAGATCGAATAGGACTTGTCCGTTAGTAAATAGCTCTGCAATCAAACAGCCCAGAGAGAAGATATCCATGCGAGGAGAGAGCTCCTGTACCTATATATGAGTATCAGTAATAGATATTGGATTGGAAACAGGCGTCACTATACGTAAATTAAAGTTTTTGAATCTATATTATTAAATCTCAATTATTGTTTATTGTCTGTTGTCAAGGAAAGGATTTAAGGTATGCAATTTTGAAATTGTCGCATAACTATGTATTTATCGTGTTTATCAAGGAAGTAAATAGAATTCAATAAAACTTCACTAAATATATCGAACATGCTGAATCCGAATTTCACACTTTTGGATTAATCATATGTAAATTTATTGTGGTTTTTATGAATATACAGTAAACAAATTAGCCACATCTCAAAATATAAATACATGCTTGCTCCAAACGGCTACACGGGGGAACACAGTACGCTGAACCAGAATTTCGCATTTTCATATTTCTCATATGTGGATCCAGTGGGGACTGGGAAGACATTTCTATTGAATTCAGCTATCAAAATACTTACGTGATTAAATATTATATATGGAAATAAATACATATGAATAAATTCACCATACATCATACACTAACTCAGTAAGCATGTACTTATCACTTTAATCAATTACCTCTTTGGAGTCTGTGAACCTTTCAGGAGCTATATAGCAGTAGGAACGTCTAGAAGTATCAAAGAAGAAGGAAAAAGTGGCTGGGTTATCAGGAGGCAAACAAGTAGGTTTGAAACTAGCAAAGTCAGTTAGCTGTACCCAATTCCAGCCTGTCAGTAACACATTCTCAGCTTTAATGTCTCCATGACAAATCTACATACAAGTTATATACTAAATTAATCTAGGCATTAGTAAATAAGATAGCTAATATACATATTTTTATGCGTCACAATATATGGTACACATAGATACAAGTTGTATAATATAGCAGGAATAATATCACGTGTTCAACGAAATTTCTACTGGCTAAGCGGATTATATCAGAAAATCAAGTTGTATAAAGAAGAAATTACAGTGGAACCTGCATAAACCGACACCTGTATAATCCGAGAATGTTTCTTCTCCGAAATGGCTTCCGACAATACAAATTCAAATGCCTTTCCTCGTATTTCTTTCCTTTGAGTAGATATATTGGGGGCATAGCAATCACAAAAATTCATACGAAAAATGCCCGCGAAAAGAATCAGGGAAATATGATATTATCAATATACCATCCTAAAACACAAAATACTTATGCCCAACGATATGTGTCTACAGTATAGCTGGTAGATATGCTGGTAGATATTAGATCTTGTGATAAGTGAGAATGTCAGGGACACAAAGTTTCGTCCAAATTATCACTATATGCAATATCATTAATTGATTATATAAGATACAAACATACGTATAAGAAATAAAATATATCAAAATTGGTTGAATAGTTCTTGTGAGGATTTCAAAGATGCTTTGTTCGTTATTTGGGGTAAAGAAAGTATTTATTTGCTCACTTGCAATTGAAAATATTGTTTTTCATTAAATATAGGGGACAGTGATTTTCATGGGTGAAATCATCACATATCCAAACAGTGGAACCTGAGATGGTGATAGTCGGAAGCTCATTCGTACTATAAACACTGTCGGATTATAGAGGTGTCGGATTATCAGGTTCCACTATATTTGTAACCTTTTATCCAATTTTTGAAAAATATAGTCCAACTAAATATGTACCTGTAGATCTCTTCAAATTCAATACGAAGATTTATTGTTGAAAACTGACTATTACTATGTCATTGCACCATGGATAATTTTCGAATTGTTACGTTTGCAATTTCTCCGTAATATTTTACCACTCAATTTGAAAATTTAGCTTCGCACAGGGCTGTGGTTGGTTAACCGATTTCGGACATAAAATGTCACATCTCATAAATACCGAGCAAGCAGAATTCATGTTATATATAAATTCGTACTTCTCAAATCCTTTGGAACACTGAAAATATTGGTGATGACACTCTTCGGTTAGCCGAAAATATTTTATCCTAGCAGTTAATTGAATAGCGGCGGTGACCAAAACAGGCCCTGTTTCCCTAAATCATTGAGAGCTAACCTACTAAGTATTCAATACATTGGACCTTCTCTCATAACTAATTAAAATATAATTTATCTTCTATAACACATTTCTGTTTCGGATTTTTGCCAACTCAAAATTAGTTGATACAGCTGTGTTAAATACTTTGTCATAAAAACGAAGGAAACGAATATTCGTTTCTTCAGCATATGACTAATATCTAGATTTTGAAAAACAGAATTCGTTATTAGCGCTATCAGAAATTCATGGCGGAAAATTTGTCGTTCTATGCTATTTTGATGTATCCTGGCTATATTTGAAGACTATTTACTCTAGATTAGTGGCCATACTTGCTTGGATGTTTTCGCGAAGAATTTTCCACAATTCAAACTCCGAGTGTGCTACTGGGCCACCCGGATGGTTTACGACGCCTAAGATTATAAATAATACATTCTACGAACATTCTTACAAGCGGTTACCCTCGAGGATACCGTATCTCGGAGGTGTACCTGTATAAGAGATTAGGAGCTACTTGTTAGATCATTTAAATAACTAACCCCTAACTGGTGACAACTGGACAGTGCCGTGAGTAGCTGGTACACTATCCACTTCTTCTCTAGAGGCTCCAAACTGGGGAGAGAGAACATCCTTTCAGCTAGACTGTAGCGGACAAATGGTCGTATCAGGAAGGCAGCTCTGTCCGAGTCTCTCCAGATAGAGAATGGGAGGATGTTAGGGACTGAGCCCAGCTGTTCCAGAATAAAAGACAACTGATCTTGATGCTGCTTCAGCACTAGGTTGGGATCATGCTTGACTAACACCTTCACGACAACAGGGCCCTCTGTGTGTCTACCTCGCACTACTTTGAAGAAGCGGGTGGAGCCCAAATTCTTGAGCGGTCTATCTACCTCTGAGAGCTCAGATACATAATGCTCTACAGGTAGAATGAGAGAAGGGAGGATAGTAGTGGGTAGGTTACCCATATATTGGTCTACCTTACAGTATTGCTAGTATAATCAACAGGGAAGTCACGTCAGGATTCTATAATAAATTGTCAATTTGCATGCGGATAGATTTCTCATAGATTTGGATACGGAATTATAGATATTTAGTAAATTAAACGGGTGAGTTTACTAGAAAACCGCCATTTTCAGCGATACCCCCGAAAATATCTCATTGAATATTTATACGTACACTATAAGACAATCCAAAGCTACGAAAAATTAGAGCTCTACGTCAAATATTTTTAGAAATACTGACGTTTTAATGCGGCATACCATGAAAAACTGAGGTATGAAAAGTCGAGTGTGCATGCAGCATGCTCAGTGGGTCAAACGGATGAGTATGCATGATTACATGCACATAGGTCTGTGGACCAGTCATGAAAATTTTGGTCCCCTGAAAATAGCCGACCCACACCTTTGTATTGGGTAGAAATATGACCCAAGTTTAGCTGTACTGTCGGCTGGACATTTCACTTCCAACTGTTCCGAAACATACTTTATACATAGATCTTATTGGGCCAGACCCCAGAAAATTAAGATTATCTGGCGAAAAGATGGTTGCCAATAAGTCAAGGCAAATACGGAAAATTGGGCTATATGGGCGAACTTCGCAATTTTTATGAGATGAACATTAATCCTCAAAAGTTAGATTATAGAGGAAATTTCCTTGTTCAGATTACATATTTATGGATCGAGAAATTGATGCTAAAAGGATTTAGAAAGATAAAAGGTAAAATGACCTATTCCTTGTCCAAGAGAACAATGTTCTGAATATCTATACGATAGATAGATTTGTAAAGTATTTGAACATAGAGCTGAAGAAAAGAACTAAACCCGGTATTAAGATTACTCTTGTAAAAGCTTTTAATAATCATTTCATAATCACAGGAATATTTCTTCTAATCAAGGTTGAAACCGACCAAACCGAATATCAGTATTCACGAATAGCAACCTAACCGAATACTGATAATATTCGGTTTGGGCCGACCCAATACCAAATATTGATATTCGGTTGGTAACCGAATATTGAACTATTCGCCAAATATTATTCGGTTGAACTGAATATTGAACTATTCGGTTGCAACCTTGCTTCTAATATAAGTTTTACCCCTATTAATCCTACCTATAGCTTGGATCACAACTTGCACTTTCAATAGGAATGCAGCTGAGAATTGTATGTGTACAATACTGCTTTGTTCAAGAAAGCTATGACCTACAATAATCCACTCTGAATATAATTTCTATTGGTCATATTATCAATTTGATATCAAATGAAGTTTATAATTGGATTTGTAGAACATTTTAATTACTTTTGGACTTGTCCCATCCAGGCACGTAGCTAGAGCAAGAAATTCAGGGGGGGCAAGAAGTATTTCGGGAGGGCAATTGCAGGGATAAATATTTTTGAAATGTTAATTACTTGTGTATAACAAGTACAACCCAGTCTCCTTTTCTTAAATGTACAACCTTTTTAATTCATCAAGTACCAGATTACTAAGCTATGGAGCACTAGACTAGTCTACATTATATAGAATGCCATATAGTAAGAGCATTTATTAAGATACTAAACTCAATTCAGGGATACTATTTGACATTACAAAAGAAAGCTGCGATGCTTCATCTACTTAAAATGTTCAATCACATCATTATAGCAAAGTGTTTCTACAATATCTATTCAATAGACAACAGGGCAATATGGTTGTGACGCACAGTGGTCATTTGTGAGCGCAAACGAGTTTTTATCCTCTTAACAGATGAGAACATTCGCTCAACTTTGCAAGACGTCTGAGGGATAGTCACAAGAATTTGGTATAAAACAAGCTTTAAAAACTGAAACACTAAGAGCATCACCAATGCTTCAATCACTTCAATGGACAGTCTAACTTCTGACAACAATTACTAGCGGTCTGTGGTAATTCAATTAAATTTAACATAGAAATTCAGTGCATATCAAAATAGAACGAGTTTACTATCAATGAGCGTTACTTCCTGTCTAGTATTAAAACCATCATCGCAACGCGAGTTATTAATTTCATAGTTTTGACGATGCAGTTGAAGTACATAGGCTATTAACTACAGTGGAGATCGCTCATTAGCAACTCGGATTTTGCAAAAATTTGGTTGCTAATAAGGCAACGAAATTAACATTATATCCCGTTAGGGACCTGAAAGCTGGTTGCTAATAGAGCAATATTGCTAATAAGTTAACTACAATTTATATAAAACGAAAACTTCCAAATTTATCTGGGGGGGGCGACTGCCCCCCCTGTAGCTACGTGCCTGGTCCCATCTTACTTCTAGTATCGATTGTACTCACACAAATCTACATTTACCCTGTAGCTTTTATTGGTCTTGTCTAAATAACTGTAAATATACCTCCTGAGTTGGTTGTTAGGTATTTCTTTGGTCACTTCAGATATCATCAATCCATAACAGGAGACAAATGGATAGAATTGATGGATCAGATAATCAGAAGAATGTGTGTGGTTAAATTTTGGGAGAATTATTTTATCAAACAGATCAAAGAGATGAGAAGAAAGGAAATATGACAGGCTAGCTTGTTTCTGTCAAAGTATAACTATCTCACTCTACATACACAGTAACAAATTCAATTATTCATTGCATTATTCCTTACTAACTCTGTAAGTATTGTAGTAATTACTAATAATTACCCATTGGCCACATCTCAGTTAACATTTATTTTTCTCATTTTCAACAGTGAAGCAATTCTATACTTTGGGACTGGAGGTTTGACAGCAAGAGAATCTTTGATTGCTCTGAAACGGATACAGGATATTCTGGAGATTCCACTTGTCTGACAAGGTCTTCCTCGTTACAACAAGCTTCTATTGAAATGGTAGATCTCTCAGCTTCCTGGGGTGGAACAGGAACGCAAACGTATTAGTGCAACATGCAATCCGTACTCTCTTCAGTGATTGTACAGTAATCACTATAGCACATAGAATTGAGACTATCATAGACTCAGATGGAATTATAGTCCTAGACAAGGGGAAGGTTATTTGAATTTGAAATTCCACTCCTAATGCTTAAAAACGAGAATAGTTACTTGAACAGGCTACTGCCCAACATGGATCCTTTCACTCAAATCAAATTGAGAGACATTGCCATTAATGGATACAAAGGTTCGAAATATAATTAATGAACTTATCATTTCTTAAATTCTATATATTCTATTGTCATTGCTATTTTGCATATATATTATAACTGTATCTATTTTTCTCATCAAGAATATACAATTTTGCAAACAAATATTATGTGCCGATTCGGAAAGTGAAGTCATTGGTTCGATCCATCAGTCCATCAGTCCATCAGTCCATCACGCTAATATTTCATCATTTAAATTTTTCAACTTGCAAAATACTAAACTGTAAATTTTGTAATAATTATCAACAATTTTTGTTGATAATTATACTATCGAACTATATAGGAACTGTGTCTCAGTAAAACCGGTAAGAAAGTCCTGAATTCGAAAATGATAATGTAGCAAGCAATAACTAATAATTTGTGATTATTATATTACGACCTATGGCTAGTTATATGATACATCACCACCACCTGATTATTAAATAAATTAGATAAACAGTTCTGCTGTCATAGTGTCATGTTTCCCACCGACTGGCGACCCCTAGGATGAGATGTCTCCCAGACTCTTGGCATTAGGGTCAAATGTCCGAGGGGACACGTGGCACTGTCATACCGCTAATCTAGCAAACAGCATAATTCTCTCAAAACACAATCTGGCCAAAGTGACTCAAAGAAACAGAGTATTACCAGTTTATCACAAAATGAAGACAACAAATTATTAAATGAATATATATGTTGCATTCTAAATGCGAGTTTGGTGTACTTGCAATCACACTGGTGTACTCGTAATCACACCAACCTATTGGTGTAAGTGCGAGCTTCGAATAGAATCAATATTGGGTAAATTTTAATTACTGATCTCTGTATATGGAATATGAGTAATCCTAATTTGGAATAATTAGGCTAAGGTACTAACAATATACTAACAATCACCCTACGCATATTACTATGCATAATGGAACTACAAGATTCTAAAGTGATTCGATTGAAGTTAAGAATGATTCTTCTCTAGATTGAGTCCCTGGGCTAAACATCTTCAAATCTTCAAAATATAATTATTTCCCTAAAAATTATTCGGAGAATTGAGTATTTATACTTGGATATATCAAAAGTCATCTATGTATCAACATTAGAAATGGGGAAATAATCATCTATACGTGCGTAAACTGTGTTTGATAAACATCAAACTAGCCATGTCAATGATTTCATCTACAGTGACTTTCATTCCATTAAATGAGCTACGAAAACAATGAATACGCAATATACTTATATTGATTCTATTTAAAGCTCGCAATTACACCAATAGGTTGATGTGATTGCAAGTACACCAGTGTGATTGCAAGTACACTAGGTAGTTGGTGTGATTGCAATCACACCAAACTCGCATTTACACTGCAACATATACACGTTACATTGTCGACATTAATTATATGCAAATCGCTTACACATTAATTTGATGCAATCTAGCAATGCTATGTATTAAGGTGTCTTGCCGCGAAATTTGGTCATTTTTTAGGCAAATTAGTTTTATTGAGTTTATTATTTGGAAACATACTCACATGTATTGTTATCATTCCTACATTGAAATTTTTCAATCCGAGTATTCTAGTGTGAGTTATATAACAATTTGTGACGTCATCTTCTTCTAAAAATAGCCATTTTTTCAAAAATTATATATTTGATCCCAAGTTATTATTAATTCATGCGTTTACTCTTTTGTGTAAAAATGACGCAGGATCAGATTCATCATTTCCTGCGGGCTTTAAAAAAAGCCAGCTCGCTACGAAGCCTCCCAGAACCTGCGTCGGTCACTTTCCTCACGGAAAAATCGCAATGCATACGCATCAGATGGACATTGGGCGGAATAATTCCACCAAAACAATGCCCACTGTATACGTAGATCATCGGCCTTGACCCTCTTAGCACGTGGAATGGGCCGCATGGAACGTCGCGATCGTCGCCCCCTTGCAAAACGTTTCCATTTTGCAAAGACGCGAGCGACCTGCTCACGTTCATGTTTCTCCCTTTTCACGTCTCCGAGAATCTTGATTAAGGCCTCCCGATTCTGGGGGTGCTGAGCGATAGAAATAAAATTTGTGAGTTCTTCAATTTGTGACATTACTCGTTGTGCTATTGCTATATACAATGCATTTTATATGATACTTTCTTAGAGAATATGCATAACAGAGTATGTGCATACTCGTATTTACGTAATTTCTACTACTTGGGTGGTATAAACACCATGTTATAGCTTTACTTAGATACAATAGTGAATGTATTTTTAGCTCTAATAATATCTTTTACACTTACTATACTTAGTCTTATACAATATTTATTTGCTCCTTTTGACCTTTCTATCAGAGATGTACAGAACTGGACAGTGGGCTTGAGTGATCACTTGATAATCTCCATGCTGTACCCCAGTCTTGAGTTGAAATTATCACACCTTTTGACTTATTTTTTATTGTTTGTTAACAGTTAAAAGAAGGTGTTGTCTTAAGACAAGGCATAGCTTAACTGATGAGTCCTAGCGGGACGAAACACCACTATAATATGTATATATTCAAAAAATATATTTCATGAATCGTTAACTTCAATTATCTCAAAACTATGTTTTTCGCCATATAGTCTATTGTTTTTTGAAGACTAATTCTTGTGCTCTGAAAATTTTGGGGAAGCATTTATACAATGTTATCTAAAATCTGGACCACATTTGGAATGAATGAACGAATAATTTTCATGATATCCCACCCTAAGTCATGCGGACTCCGGTTTTTAGCCTATTTTTACCAAACCTCCCTTCAACCGTTAATATCTTCTTATTGGAGCGGTACTCGGGCCTAATTGTGGTCCAGAAATTAGAACTACATATGGTAAGCATATATAACAATTTATAGGTCTTAGGCAATAGTCCTTCTTCAAAAAACATTAGAAAATATGTCCCGAACTTTAATGTTACGCCTATGGGAGGACTTTTGCCACCTTTTCATGCCCAATTCGTAATACACACTAGATACATCGGGGTTTATGATTATTATCTCTTAGTTTGGCAAGTCCAACGAACTGGAATACATTAAGGAAGTAGAATAGCTTATACTTTAGAAAATAGCCCATACCGTAATACAAAGTTCGCGGCAAGACTCCTTAAATATCATATATAATGTACATATACTGCACTGATAGAATGTTCCTGTCCGTTCCAGAACGGCGGATGAAACTATTTTTTGGTCCGGATTAGGTCCGGTCTATGGGAGAATTTGAGTGCATTCAAATGATTGCTATCATTGCAAAATATAGAGTGTTAGAGTGTAAAATCTAGTTATATGTACAATACAAATGTTGTATGAAAAATTTACTTTTCACGTAACATTATTGCAAGAAAATAGAAAAGTTCCTTTTTTCAATGCAACAAGTTTCTTGCAACATTTTGCATGCAAAATAATTCCCTCAAAATTCCATAAACAAATGCAACAATGTTGCATCCTGCATGGTAGGCTTTAGGTAGACCGTTGGTTTTCTACGAAATGAAAGGACTGTCATACTGCAAATCTGCAGTACAAATGTTTGGATCCTGTGAGCCCTGCTGTTGTCCGTTGACGACCAAAGGGTTCCATGGACCCCAGATTGGGAACCATTTAACTTCCCCTGAGGTTCGAGTTAACGGCTGTTGACTCTATATTTCTTAGTACTGTTTGTCAACAAGTTTGTCAAGCTATTGATAAGCCGTGTGTTACGTAGACAGCGTGTAATTGCTGTACACACATGGGTAATACATTGATTATAACTGTAAATGCCTTTACTAAAGCACCGGTTACAAGGACTCTAGCTCTATTTACCCAATCATTTGTATTCTACTCCCTTGAATTACTGCCGCATATAAGAACCTGTCCTGAGGCAGTGAATATCTCTTATAAGAACCGTCGTTTGGACACGGTATTCATATACTCATGTATGTATATCTAAAAGACAAAAAAAATTATTTTTTGCTACTCTCAAATGCTATTCTTATAAGCGTTATCATTGCATTAACGACATGTTGATATGCCGGTACAGTAGACCTTCGCTAATCCAAACCTGGTTAATCCCAATTCTCGCTAATCTCAACTGATCCATAAGGTTATACAACCTTTGGAAATATTCAAAAATAACTAATTGTATCCAATTCTACTGTAGACAAATTCATATTACTATATTAAATATGTCGGCAACCTTTTCATTGTTTGTACAACTTTCAAAAATTATGTCCCTAAATCCTATAGTATTATTTCTATCCATATCGCTAATCCGAACGAATTATTTTGCAATTGGAACAGCGCTGTTCGGATTTGCGAGGATGTACTGTATATTATACAAACAACAGATTAATCAAATACAACTTTAGAATTTTCCATGGTTTACCAGTAAGAGATCACCAACATATTCCCTGTTACTCTAGAAGGTGGTCAGACAAGAAATTAAGTAGTTTGAGGATGTCATATGGAATATGTGCATTGTAATGTCATTTCCTTTGCAACCAAATGTAATTCAATTCAATATTGACTTTCCATAAGGTCTCACGAATTTTAACCTAACAATTTGATCTAATTCAACAGTACTAAATGCAATATTATTCTGTTCACACCCTTGTATACTAAAGCAAAATTATATTCTCCAACTATACTCTAAGCTGAATAATTCATTGAACATTGTAGAGAATTATGAATTATTCAAATATTGATTAGGATAGAATCGCATAATTGTTACCTCGAAATATGCATCCACTATAATTATAAAACAATAACAAATTCGTATAACTAACTCAAATTTATCTGGAATTTATTTCTCAGCTAATATCTGAGATTTAAGAATTGATTGAATCTCAGAATAGTCAACACAGTGGAAATTATATAACACAGGGTATTATACTGAGAAATCTGACTGTGAGCTGTGGTAAGTAACGGTTATATGGCGGTGCTATAAATCAGGTTTGATTGCAAATGATATGTAATATTACCCTATTACTCCATGGTAAATTAATATTGTTACACCGAGATTATACTGGCGGATAATATTCAGGGATTTTGTTGCTGCAAACTTGGCTACAAAACATTGTACCTCATCTCCAATATGAACACAACTGAAACTGGCATCGCTTATCATCTGCCATGCCAATAATGACTAATCCAATTGATATTTCGTACGTGGAATAGTATCAGTATAAGGTAATGGAAAATACATTAACATATACATTCAACCAACTCCTTATAATCCGAGTATTACTTACCCCACTAATTTATTGCTAGCATACTTACCAACTGTCCACACTTTAGCGCGACATCCCAACGAAACTTTCCAAATCTGCTTCCTCCCAGTTTAATTAATTAAGTGCTAATATGCTACTTCACGCAATGTTCCAATAAATTAGCGTTTTTCTGTCTGGATATTTTCTACAGTCAGGTTGGCGAGTATTAGCTAAATTAACTAAACCCCTTCAATTCTCGCATACACTACCATCTAATTACCAGTAGTCGCCTGGGGGAGTTACACTCACAGCTAGTATTTGGCCCCCAGGAGCCCGTTGATTCTGAGTGGTGTTCTTAGTAGAGTGAATGAATATTCCAGTTTGGTCCCCACCGACGATAGCGAAACTTGATTCGTCAGATTTGGTAATCTTCACTTCACGAGAATCAAAGCTGAAATGAGCGAATTAGATAAAAATCTCATTTATTTGATTAATTATTATTGAAATATACAAACTGCATACACACGATTCAGTCAGAATAATAATTGTTAAGAGATTCAGTCCCAAGATGAGGGACACTCACACTTTCTGCAAATCTTGTGTGGATTGTAGGGGCTCTAGTTTGAGAGTGGCTTCGAACTCTCCTCTTGCAGTGAGTACCATGGGTCTTCCTTCCATACGGAGACCCTTCAGCTCTTGATTGAGTAGGTCAATTGCATCCTTTTCTAGCATTCTATCAACTTTATGATGGTTTATCGAATTGATACTTCCTAGGTCACATTTCCTAGTGTACTTCAGTCCTGAGATTAGATTTATTTCACCAGTTATTACGTCACCGTCTCGGGATTCTCTGAAAGACTCGAAGCTAGGTTCGTACCCTGAATCTCCTAACACATTGGAAGATGAAGATTTGCTGCTTGAGCTCCCAACTATAAATAGAAATTGATAGAGATAAAATATATTAGACTATCTACAAATGCTAATCATTCTGGCAAAGGCTTACGTTTTGGTGTTGAATGTCCGCGGTCATAAGGTTTAGGACTGGGTTCATTTTCAGGTTCCTGTTTACCTACAGAAGATTTCTTAGTCAAAACATCCTCACTGCATGCCTTGGTTATAGTCTTCTTGTCTGCTGGAGAAGATGTAGATACGATTGCAGGTGGAGAGGGTATGGGCTGAAGCTGAACCTGAGTAGGAGTCATTAGCTTAGTGAGATATGCCATTATAGCTTGTGTAGTCTCTGTGAAAAAAATAAGTATAAATTAATGGTTGGAAAGGTAATATTAAACCGAAGTGTTAAGTAGTTTATTATTGTTATTTACCTTTTGGGGTTGTTCCACCTCTATTAATGAGCTCCAGAGGATCTCCCTTTGGATAGAAACTAGATTTATTATCACGCTTTGTAGTCTCCACTTCACCATCTTCTGTTTCGTCATTTTGTACACCACTTGTATGTTCATATCTAAGAATAGCAAATTATAATACATAATCAGTAATGGTTAGTTTCAGTGATGTCTATAAATATGCTAATTTAGAGCTATACTTCCAATAAGACATAGAACTAGAAGTGCACTTAAACAGTTTCAATATCTTAGAACACCTGTAAGATCTGCAAATGACTCTAATACTAAACATATTCGTTGTTATTTGAACTTGTGCCATACATGTATAATGAAACAGAGCTAAGAGGCTGATTACGTAACTAACATTCAATGAACTTTACTTTGTTCATTAATTAATTTGCAATTAGAGAAATAATTTATACTAATTATACGATGTGAATTGATATTAATTCAACGGAAATAACACATAGATTATCATGTATCTAACTTACTGTTTCCTAACTAGAGCGAGACAGACAGATATTCTGTGATGTCCGAACCTATGAGCATAGTCCTCAGGCAGGAGGCCAGCAGGCGATGGCATTAACAGGAGGTTATGATGAGTGCGGGGCTGTAGCAGTACGTATAACAGAGGTTCTAGACCGAGACCTGCAGCTAATACTAACATCTTATATATTGGATTATAACCTGGATATAAATAGAATAATATAAACGAGTATTCTAGAATGTTCTATAGAGTAATATTGAATTGACTAACTCACCTGAATGATTGTAGAACTGGTTAGGTGTCTGTTGTTGAGTGTTATGGAACTGATTGCTAGAGAAATCTGCAGTAATGCTCTTGTAGTGCTCGTTAGTGATTAGATTCTGTGTCAATCCCTTCAATACCTCAATCGTGTAAGGACTATAACTGGAATCTGTGTATGTGAATTCAGCTGAAGCTATCTTAGCGCGGGTCTCTGCTAGCATGACGTATATTTGGAGAGTCTCACTTCTTGGGTGAGCAGGTATTTGTGTGAAGAGAGCATAACCCATGTCCTGGTTTATTGCTACTAGATGTGGAGCTATTATTGAGTCAAAATGCAGGAACTTCTCTCCTTGGGGGACTGGATGATCTTGTTGTGAAAACACGAGACACAGGTCTCCTCCACCCTATAAATATGCATATAATTCAAATTATATATAATAATAAAGTCTTAAAAATATTAGTAAATGTATTACCTGAATGGGGCTGTGAGCTGGAGTAACACGTACTTCTAAAGGATTAGAAGGTTGTATTGAATTAAAGAAAATATGAGATATAGAATTCTTGTTTTGACGATGGGATTTATCCAATTGTGACCTTTGGTTATTCTCAGTATTTTGTTTAACTATTTGTTCCATTGCAATATAATATAATTGAGTGTAGAATACTTATTGTATCTATTGAACTATTCGCTAGCTTATATAGTAGCTAACATTATGAAACAGAACTAGTTGCATCGTGAAACTATATCATATTAGTTTTTACTAAAGATACCATTTATTGAATAAGGACCACATTTCTTACAAAAGGGAACTTGCATTGAAGAGATAAAGCTATTCTGCAAGGCTTCGTATACAACTCATTGTTAATAATTCCATTACGAAAGAATTTAGAGACAATGCCAATTCGATACTTGCATTGAGAGCGGGAAATGTCGAAAAAGGATATGCATGAATAATCTACCCAATCATGTGATTACTATCAAACAAATTACAATAAACTAGGGCTATTCTAGGCTGTTCTGACGTTAATAACTAATGTACTATGTATTCCTATTAAATGCAGGAAGTTTATACAGTAGAACTCGGTTAAGACGTACTCGCTGGTAGGAAACAAAGAATAGTACGTATTAACCGAGGTTGTCATATCATTATGATTCTACGTACATAGTATACGAATAATTACCCCGAAATAGTCAATAGAAGTTTAGTATTATCCAGATTTAAAGACAAGATATATTCATATTGTGATTTGAATCAGATTTGATAATATTTAAGGATGAATGCTGTAATATCATTGAGTACCTCTTATCCGAGTATTATTAAATGCATTTTGGTGTTTTGGGAAGAATAATTTAGTACGTCTTGACCGGATTTCTACTGTACGTATATCGCAGATGAATAGCACATAATCTCTGTCTTGAATAGTCAGATGTGGAAATAATGAAACAAAATATGTGGTTCTACACTACTAGTGTTAATGCGCTAGGTGTGTTGATTGTATAATTATCAAACTTCTAAGAACACCAGTAAATTGAATATTTTCGCTAGGCTAGTTCGTAAAAATGTGAGTTATGAACGAGAATTGCTGACGAGATATTTCCAGCAATCTTGTATTCTTAACACCATATTAAATGTATTGCAATGAGAAATTCGAGGAATCAGGACACATTAGTTTTGATCTAACTGACTAATTCATTGAAAGTGGACATGAATTATAAATTATTCGAATTATGAATTATGTATTAAAAGAATTAGTCGAAAAAGCACATAAATAGTACTTCCAATAGCTTCCATATTATCATTGTATTGAAATTTTCAGGAAATCGAAAATATATTTAGGTTTGTACAGAAAATATTTAGTAAAATTCGGACAAATCGGGAATAACCTGGAATTTTGTATTAATTCATTTGAAGCATTATCATGCATAACTTAATAAGGAAATAATCAACTTTGGTTTTAAGTTCCTAAAAGCAGTTTCAATAATAAATAAAAGTACCAGATTGGTTTACAAAACAATAATGAAAGCTATAAATATTCGTAAAATGACATTTGCGAAAATTGAAGCCAGATTTAGTTATGATGAAATATCCCAATCTGATATTATCAAGAACTTTTGAGAATTTTCGTTGTAATACAGTAGAACCTCTATAAGTGGGGGAAGTCTGGCCGGCGAATCTCCTGATAACTCCCATTCCCTATTTAAAATTTCAAATGCAAATGTCCTTTAACCAGAGATTTTTGAGTTAATATTTATAGTTACTTCCTCCAACAACTGTTTTTTCGATGATATTTAATTAACAAAATGTGGTTGTTGGTTGTATACAAAAGAATTTTCATCTCAAACAAATAAAGTACATAAGATGATTAGCACTCAAGGAGTCAAAGTGAATTAATGTTGACATCATCGCATAATTGGGCCTCATACGAAGTGAGAAGGTTTTGAACTTATAAGTGATAGACTGATGGTTATATGTTCTCAAATCTGGAAAACATTAGAAGACAAATTTGCTTCTATCAATTTATGATATGTAATTTTCAAAAATTCTAAGATAAACTGGCCTTTTCAGGAATACCGTAGTTCCCTGAATACGCGCTGGGAACCAGAAAAGACTCTAAGGCTTGTGAATAGAAATTTACCACCACCCTATAGGACAATTTGATTAATGAAATTTACGTCTCATTTGACAATGCAACTAATTAGGGACGTTCAAACGTGACTTAATGCTTCAAAAGGGTTATTTATATACTCTAAGTGGACAAAAGTATTTCAAAACACAAATATATTGTCATAAATTGTATACTCTTTCCCGTTCCTATATATTGTGTAGTCTATATTCGTAGCTGCTATGTAGTAATTTGTATAGAATAACATATGTTTTTCAAGAATTTCAAAAGAATATTTTCGATTTACACTTTTTGAAGGTGTTAATTATTAATAATTATTAGATAATTATTGATAATCAAAATATGTGGTAATTCAAAGCCTATTAAGAATCTATAATTTCTGACTTGATATTTGAATTCTACGTAGGCGAGTTACCCCAGATTGAAATTTCCAATCGGATTGAACAATTTTTACCAGAGTTATAGATGAATTTCAATTTGTGCCATTTGTGCCACCTTTTGCCCAAGGTGGCACAAGTGGCCGCTACCAAGAGGTTATTATGGAATTCAAGGGTTAGCATAGTCATATCATTCGAAAATATTACTTCGACTTATTCCTCCTAGCCCTAGTTGCTTTCCTTGTAGTGGCGCTTTTTCCTGCCACCTATGCCACTTTTTGAAAAAAGTGGCACAAGTAGGACAAATTGAAATTCTACTATAACTTTAGTAAAAATTGTTCAATCCGATTGGAAATTTCAATCTGGGGTAACTCGCCTACGTAGAATTCAAATATCAAGTCAGAAATTATAGATTCTTAATAGGCTTTGAATTACCACATATTTTGATTATCAATAATTATCTAATAATTATTAATAATTAACACCTTCAAAAAGTGTAAATCGAAAATATTCTTTTGAAATTCTTGAAAAACATATGTTATTCTATACAAATTACTACATAGCAGCTACGAATATAGACTACACAATATATAGGAACGGGAAAGAGTATACAATTTATGACAATATATTTGTGTTTTGAAATACTTTTGTCCACTTAGAGTATATATATATATATTTACGTACGGGGTAGTTCATAGGCGTATATGTTGGTCATATTTTTCTATCTATTGGCGCGATTACAGGCAAACCTCCAAAAGCGGCAGATCTCCCCGGATATAGTATCCCCAATCCGTCTGATTGATTTCATTTGTTAGTAAAACATTGTTCGAAACAATGTTAGTCCTATGGAGAGAGGAGTTAATGAGCCCAGCCACTTTACATATTGGGTATGAAGCTAATACTCCCAATAATACCGTATCTCAGATGTTTATCTGTATTGATTCTGGCAGGACTTTGGAGAAGATGTTTAGAATATATGGCCCTCCTCTAGGGGGCGAGTAATCCAAGGAAGCGGTATTTAGGGGAGGGGGCTACCATTTGAAGTATAGACCTTAATCAATTCAACTTTCAAGAATGCACAAACACAGAAAAACGGACAATATTTGCTCAAATATTTCGTATATTCTTCCCATATTTGTGCAGAATTTCATTAAACACAAAACATACACATTCTTCACATGCAATTACCATATGATAAATCAAATATATAAGGAAATGTTATGTTGTTATGACTTTATTTTTGTTAAAATCATCCTATTACTTAATTGAAACTGTAACTATATTATATATGGATTTATTGTGATGTGTATAGTTCTAAATACTACTATAGGTTTCATTTATAAATGCACCCTCAGCAAAGACAAATTAACCATTATTATCTATTAAGATAATCAATAGTACAAATAGTACAGTTAGTACAGATAGTACAGTTCCAGTGTCGAATTGGATGCGTTTTATAGAGTTAGCAATAAACCGATAATTTGATAGATTTAGAAAATACACACATCAGTACAAATAACAAAGAGTAACCTTTTAGGCGTTTCCCAAGTGAATGGATTAATGAAAGTCATAACATTTTTGCATTATCAAAAATCGAAAAAATACGACCAAAAATTCCGACAAAAATAAGAAGCGCCGGGACTCTAATTAGGAGCATTATTATACTTAACATCCTATAGAGATACAAATCCATAATATTGAAAACAAATTGGGTGAAAATTAAAACGGATAGTAGGTAAAATTCTAAGAAACAAGTCCTGCATTCAAACAGATCAATCGAATCGTATAAATAAAGGAATTAAAGAAATTATGTTCGTACAATGGAACTTGCATAATCTGACACCTGTAAAATCAGAAATACGGATGAACATACGGTTATTCAAAGTCATCTGCTGCAGGTTCCACTGTATGCATAAATGATATAATCACAACTGTAGAGATAAAATAACAACTAATTGATCCAAATTTGGAAGTAATATTATGGTTAATTCTGCAATACGAAAGGTTAGAAACAGAACTATATCATATATCATATAGCATATAGCATATAGCATATACACGTAAAATACAGTGTTGATGTGCGTATATTGAGTACAATTGTATGTATTATAAATCATCTGGATAATTGAAGTATAATAAACTATTAGTTTCAATGTAATATCTAATTGAGAATAGTTTATATTATAGGTCATAGGTAGCTTTTGAAGTAAAAGAGGCTACTTGTGCAATTCTAACAATCCTTCAGGTAAGGGATATTACAAGAAGGAAGGAATCTAGCTATCGCAACTATAAATCATGTGAGGCCGTAGTTATCAATATGAGGAAATGGAAACACAGACGGAAATATTTTCTGCACACTGAATAACTAGAAATATATGTAGATTAAATTAAGCAAGGCTTCGGGTGTTACAAAATTAGAGGAAAAGATAATGGAAAGAGAAATTTGGATATTACTATAGATATATTACCAGTCACGTGTACAACATTAGTACCGTGATCTATTTTTGACAATCAGAGGATGATTACTGATCATTTTATAAACAGTGATCGAATATGGAAGATCATTTTTTCCAGAAAGATTTTCAATCCTATTTCGAGCGTTTTATGCAGACAGAATTTGAAAATTCGCGAATATATATATAGACCCAAAATGATATCAAAATGTATGTATTAATTTCATAGTAATCGGTAGATTTCGCATGGCCGCGGGGAGGACGGATGCAAGTAATAGAGAATCTCCCTATAGGATGTGTTTATAATTTCAGAAAAGTGATCGGAAAAATGATCATGAACGTGATCATATATTAGGTGATCGACACATATTATATAAAGTATAGCAATCATTCGTAGCTCACCAAAGTACTCTGACATTATGAGAGACTGTTCTTGTACCTGTAGAAGGAATGGTTCATGTTATATTAAATCTTGATAATGCAAAAAAAACAGCTGTTGTGTCAGCTGACGGGTATAAGTTGTATATAATTGAATATTTGTAATCCAAACATGAACGACATTAACCAAAATTATGCACCATTTTAATTTCTAGCTAATTTCTACTATCTTATCGATCAGAGAAATATACTGAATAATTCTCGATATGAACACCAAGAATATACCCTGGAACTCTCATTAACATAATGAATGATTCACATTGTTACTTTGAGTTTACAGTTTTCGTGCAAATAGAATGTAGTGTATATTGTATAATAGAAATTCGTATACGTATAGGTACATATAGTTAAATAACTTGGTCTCACTTGTTGGTATGTATGTTCCACATCTTTCTGTTCAATCAATGGGTTCTCCAAATGTCCGATAGGACCTATAGTGTTGTAGTATCCAATAAATAGTGAGTAGACAGTAAATACATTTATTTTGATACAATATATACGAGTACGTATATGTAAATAGATCGAACCAAAGAGAAGACGAATTATGATTATAATAGATTTAGGGAAATTGTTCTATTCTTCTTCTATACAAGTAAAATCTTGTCCAATATCTATGAATTTTAATATTAGATAATTAATGGAAAAATTCAAAATTGCAAGATTGAATATCAAAAATCACCAAATGTTGTAAACTATTTTTTACAAATGAAAATTCATTATAAGAAAATTACAAATCCGGAACTGCAATGAATTTATAACTTTACTGGTTTGGAATTCACTAACTAATTAACGAATATAATTCTAGTTTCCTATAAATTTCAGTAAAATTTGGTAATATAACAAAAAGAAATGACATTTCTCTCTCAGGGGTCAGGGGGGGGGGGGTACTTAATTAATTTGTCATAATTGGAAATCGCAAATATATTTACGTATTTTGTGGTTTGAATAAATCAAATATTATTATTGATCGCGTGATATTAGGTCTATAGTGAACGCCTCGGGACTGAAATTTTAGTTCACTATATCGAGGTGTTCACTAAGCAGAGGTTCACATTTAATGATTGGGATCATTTCGGGACCGAAGACTAGTGTTCATTGTGTAGAGGTGTTCACTAACGGAGGTTTAACTGTACTACAAATATCAACTCACTTCTCTCTGTGTAAGAAGACGAAGAACTGTACATATTGCTAGGGACATTCTCCTCAAACTGGTGTACATGGGGAGACGGTACCATGGGGTGGTGATCTGATCCTGGGGATGGCTTGCAGGGAATGTCTACACAGTCCTCAATTCCACACTGACCATGGGGAGCATATTGCTGGGTATTAGGCTCGGTCTCTACCTGCGAATAGAATGAAGTAGATTCCGGACTGAAGGAGTTCTCAGGTACAACTTGATCCTATAGGATGTATGTAATATCAACACCTGGTAATGATTAGGATGTGCATCTAGAGGATTGCCAGTCAACTCGTCCCAAATACTAACTCGTACTAAGTCAACTCGTCCCTAGTCGACTCAACAGAGATGGTGTCATGAGAATTTACAGTAGGTTACACAAGGTCTCTAGCTGTTTTGAAACCACGTACATATGCCATTCCAAGTAATTCGATCGTGATGTATACTCGCTTTTGACAGTTGACAAATTTTACTATTACTATGTGTCAAGCAAAAATGAGTAACCATGTTCAAAGATTATTTCTCATTACATTTTACAGCATGATATATTCTAGTTATTCAAAGAGTTCAATTAGTGATGAATTAGAAATGAAGCATAATAATTACCGGATCACGTAGAGCATATACTGCATTGCCAGGAACCATATTACCATTCAGAATCTCTATAATATAAAGTACAAGAATAATTAACCAGATGATTACATAACAATTCATTGTTTTGAAGAGAGAATTAGAGCAAAACTTACGCTGAGATATAGAATGGAGAGTATACTCGGGTTGCTAGAAGTATAAAAGATATATAAAGGTAAAGATAGTGATTGTAATAGTTATTTTTGAAAAAAATTCCTTGTTATGATGAATTAAATCGCAAAAGAATAGACATATATCCATTGTACGTGAATAAAAGGGTGTGTTTAATTAATAAGATTAGTCTAACAACAAAGCATTCAAAGGAGTTTGATGGCAATTGATAATCTGGGAACAAACTCTTATTAAGCAAACCATACACGATGTATCTTTGTTACATGCAACAAGCTACATACAAGGTGTTGCATAAAATTAAATTTTCATGTAACATAGTTGTAGGAAAATAGAATGTGTTACTCTCCATGCAACAAAGTTTCTTGCAGCATTATTGCATGCAACTCTTACGAACTTTGTAGCATCGTGTTGTGGTGGGCTTTACCATATAATTCCTAAGATTACAAAATGTCTATTACTCATATATTTTGATAAAAATACATTTGTTAATTTTGTTAAATTTTTTCTATCAGATTTCTTAATATTTATATATTTAAATTCAAAATTGCTTGTAATATTTCAAATATAAATTTAGCAAACTTAAACTAACATAAATGGACTTAACTTTTGATTAAATTTACATAATTTTGGGTTACAATTACTCAGTTTTTGTAAAATTCTGTAGAACATAGTCATACTTACAGCTACATCGGTAGTCTGTTGATTTATTATCTGACTAGGATACACCTGTTGAACTGGTCTGGGAAAGATTCTGAAAGGAATCTGTTGCTGTTGGTTGATGGGGATGTTGTGAGGGTAAGTAGGGTGAACTTGTGGCTGGAATGCCTGTTCTATAATATCGATATCAAAACGAGTTTCGTTACAGCATATAAATTGGAAAATAGCTTTGTGTGTCATGAAAATTTATACAAACATTTTCCCTGATAATAACTAATAGATTTATACATTTTTGTTGTTATTTTACTGAGATTATATTATTTAACAAGATTGGATGGGATGTTTTATTTATTATGTACTTTAGAATAAAATTGCATTATTGTAATGTAAATGAAATATACAAAATACCTCGTTTTGGAGCAATATGAGGGAAGCTTACATCAAACACCTGATTCTAAATCATGAAATATTAATATACACCGAATATATAATATACTGTAATCATCTGATAATGGAGCTATCTAACCTCAGCTTATGGATAATAATACGTAAAACTATATAATTGTTTATTAAATATGTAATCAGAAATACTTGTAAGATAACAAGTAATAGAATGATGGCCGTGTGAATAACATAAAAATACAGTGATATATAAAAAAATATACAAAAATATTTAACTTACATTATTTGGTCCGATTGCTATAAAGATGAGGAAAATGAATAATATTAATATTTCAAATTAGAATACTACTAACATTGAATTATAAAAATGGAATTTGAACTACTTTGCTAAACTAAGACTATAAATTGCAATAATTAAGAATTACTTAAAACTATTAATAGCAAGAAATACTGTATAGTGAATTATGCGAATAAAATAGATGCTAACTTACGGAACATAGTAGGAGCAAACTGATTATTCTAAAAGGAGAATTAAGAGGAATTAATAATTTCCTAGAAAATTATATAAATCCAATGAATGCTTATTATTCAGTTTAAATATATTTCTCTGATTTGAATTTACAAATTTCTCCAATGTAAATGCTAGATTAAATCTATTAATAAACCAATAACGAATTCCAGATTCCAGTTACATATAGGATAAATACGTAACAATGCAAATACATATAATGAGGACTAATCTTCTAGACATTTGGGGATGCTACCTACCATTTTTGATACGCTGTATTAGCGAGAATTAATAAAAGTAAAGTTAATTAATAATAATTAACGCTAATATTCTGTAGAAAATTATATGTTTGAATCAGTATAATTGAATAAATATCTCTAATACGTTACAGGGACGTAGCAAGCTGATTACAACTTGTAAGATTGACCTATACACAATATTTGAGATACAGTTACAGTATACGAATAAATACAATAGAGATTAGCCAAATGCTGGTCTACAGGCATTGGTAGTGCTAAGTTGCGTTACAATATGTTACAAATTTGGAATATTTGTTGATTATTGTGTGAATTATCAACACTGCGTAGTTTTAAGTTTTTAAAGAGAGCTAATATAAGTAGCTCAGCTATACATTTAATACAAACTTAAGAAAGAAATGGTGACCAAAATGATTCTTTAAAGCTTGGGTCGGTGTTCCCTCTAATACCCCTTTCACACCGGAATTTTGGCAGCTCAAGCCCCCTGCTCCGGTGTTGAGGGCCTATGAACATGTCATCAACTTTCTAGTGTGTTGCATTAACTTGACACATCATCTGACAACATTGCCGAATTAACAATAAGAATAAACGCTATTTTGGATTTAATAAAAACAGTTTGTAGCTGATTAGAAAATGCGCCCAATCTCAAGTGCGGGGGTTTTACAATGGATAGAAGCCAGGTTATCAGTGGGAATAGGAATTCCCATCCCATCAATATATGTATATGTATATGGGGATAGGTATCAAGAATTCATTCCCACGGCAACCCTGACTGAATCACTTGTGGTTTATACAGCAAGCATTTGTAAATACATTGTCTTACATAAGGACAAGTATATGCAACTGTTGATTATCCATGTTCAGAATATGGAGTGACTCAGCGGGATTATCTGGAATATGCTGCAGGTATTATATGCTACATAGCCTATAACAACAGTAACCAAGTAATAACAAACTACACTCAGCTGGCATACACCGCAAGTGACCAGCCAAATGCTGGTTGAGGCCACTTTATATAGTGGTCGCCTCCCATAAGGTCTACCTTTGACAAGCCCCTTGCATTTGTAGCCATAACTTAATACGAAAATTTGAATTATTCTGGGAAATGATGTAAATTTACCAATGCTATGTTAGTGTCATATCTTCATAGAAACAATAATCATGAATTATTCAATACTCGCCTATATTTTGCAATATACCGTAACAACGGTGGAAGAATAGGTTGGGGTCTATGAGCTAGTAGCCCAGGAACTCGTCCCTGGACAATTAAACTAATTTCCCTTAGGACCCTCAAAAGTAAATGAATTCTTATCCTCCATCAGATATTCATTATATTTCGGCAATTACTAGCTGTGGATGCATTACTGGACACGAACCAGTGCCTAACATGTTATGAAAGAGTAAGGAGGCAATTATAGACGTATTGACTAAAAATAGGTACAATTTGAAAATGTGAGGCTTGAGCTAAGAATTGACTGTTCCCAAATAGTAAAAGTTACGTAATTTCAGTCTTGTGGGCATTTCCATAATATTTAAGAATTAAAATATCTAAAAATAGATTCTCTAATAATAATAATAATAATAATAATAATAATAATATACCTGTGGGTAAGGTTCTAAAAGAGTAGGAGTTGCATTTGCAGGATACACTACAGCATATTCCTACGGAGATATACATAATAACAGATACAAGTCGTGTAAACCTCTCTAATTATCAAAAATAAATTCTTATATTTATTTATCAGGAAATGTATACTGCAGTATGGTGTAATATAGTAAATTTACACTGAGAATTGGTTCTATTAATAGCTATGTATACAGAATTAAAGCTTTATTGTCCTAGCTATTCATAGCGCGTAATTACTTTTCTCTATGTGTTGTCAATTCATCACACTAATTTCTTGAACTAATCAAAGGAATTCGAATTTCGATAGCTGTGCTAGGTTCTAATTATATACACTTCGTCGACTATTTCAAAGTTCTAATGCTGTTAACATCATGATTCGCTAGCCAATAGTGTTACATTTTGATATCAATTACAATATTCCACATAACAATTCATAATTGAACTGATTGCTGAACTGGAATTAGAATTGGAAGGGTGTATTTAGGACATAGGCAGATATACATTCAATGAATGAATATTCTATAAATACAAATATTTAGCCAGTGAATACATAATAATCGTATTTGAAAGAACTCACGAAGGGAATTGTTGGTGTACGTGGATTCTTCACAAATTTGTACACTTCTAAAGAGATATTTGTTGATATTTACAAGATAATGAATGGAATTATACCAATCAGCAAAAACTAACCATCACATAATTCTTTTGGTGCTTCAAACACCCTTGTCTTATAGAGGGTTCCTTCCTTGATACTCATGTTTTTTACTTCTTGGAGATTTGGAAAAGCTTTAGATAAACCCTAATGATGATGGAAGCATTGTGAGTTTATTATTCTGTTACTATATTTACATTTATTTCTGTAAAATTATAGTCTATTTTTGACATATTATAAAGGATACAGTGCAACGTCGAATATTATATGAACACGTGACGCTAGTGCGAACTAGGAACCAATAACATTTTTAGAACCTATTCTTGGTGCGATGATATCCAAATTTGTGATCACGATGTCTTGGACAGCAAGATTTGTCAAACCAGCATTCGGCCCTGCCACTCGAAATCTCAGTGGCTTTACCCTCCGGATCGAACGAACGCGAAGTAATTACCTATCGTATCCTCTTCCCTCCTCATAGCCACGTGATTGCACAATACAACATTACCATGAAATATATGACGAAGTCCTCGTTGTATAAGTAATATGTATCGAGTAATGCGATAACGGAGGTTTGGCAACTAACTAGGGAGATGATACATTTCTTAAAAGACGACATATTTGTAGGTTTACAATTCCATAAATACTACCTGATGCAAAATACACAATGCATACAAGTAAAGCAATTCAATGATACATTTGAATTAGTTTAGTTCCAATTGTAGTTTTGAATTCTGTATTCAAATATTTCTAAGGTTTTGGGAGATCACAAAATATGGATATGTAGGGTGCTCAAAATTTACATCTAAACAGCAACACTAGTTATTTTTGTATTTGTAAATTCCTGATTTTTAATTTCGTTGCTATGGAAATTGGAATTTTACTATGTAATAATTAAGAGCTGTTCAGACATTTCGTAAAGCTTGAAAGAAATTTCAGGAATTTCTCTGTATTACATAAATTTTAACGACATAAGCTACACTTACATATTTTAGATGTTCGCTTAGCATATTTGTTTATCTGAAAGGATTTACAGTATGCAATTTTGAAGTTGTCGCATAACTCTGTATTTATCGTGTTTATCAATAAAACTAAATATATCGAACATGTTGAATCCGATTTTCACACTTTGGGATTAATCATATGTAAATTTATTGTTGTTTTTATGAATATAAAGTAAACAAATTTCGATATTGTTGTAGAATCATAGTTTCAACGACAATACTGAGGTGATCGAGTATGCTGAGCCCAAATATGGTATTGTAAACAACCTATTGTGAATTATTTGTTTACTTTTAGGTACATAAACAAAGCGAATTTCAAATTCGTAGTAGATTCATACTTTCAATGGCTATTCTGGGATAATCGAATATGCTGAGTTCCAAATATGATATCGTAAACAAGCAATTCCATGGATTGCGCTAATCCATGGGAAATTCCCAAACAACTTAAAGCAGTAAGTGCATCATAATGACTTGATTCAACAAAGAAATGTGGGTATCCGCCATCTTCCTATCACTTTTACCGAACGGATTTTCAGTGTTCTCATAGATATTACACGGATTGTTAGACGGTGTTTCATGAATTATTGAGACGCTAGGTTGGCATCTATGTTACTAAACTGGACTAATAAAGAAAACGTACGTAATTTCCCGAAAAATTTCAATAAGTGACGGTGTGTGAATGTATTAGTAAGCTATATAATTGTTCGAAGCGTAAAAATGTCCAAGACACCCTATAAAAAGTTTATACCATCCATAGTCAAGTTGAGTAGATAATTTATTTGCTTACTTTCTATTCACATAAACACAAATTGCCGTATGGAATGTGCTTTTTTTACCTCTCTGAGAATCAGGAAATAGCGTTTCATAACATTTTCGCGCTGTAGACCCCTCAACATATCAATTTTTCTGAATATAAATTCCATTCCCACAGCAACCATGCAACAACAACAACAATGATTGATTCAAAAGTGTGAAAATCGGATTCATCACATCCGATAGAATTAATCCAGTTTAATTCTATTTCCTTTATTAATTCTAAAGAATGAACTAAGATAATATCTAAACTCTAAAGATACAGATGGACCCCTTAGGTTGCCACATAGTTGTTTGCGCTCAGAATCGGTGAGTACAAGTTTCCGAATGGTATTTACACATAACCTATAGATAAACTAATTTCAGCTAATATATAACTCAGAGACGAAAATACTGGGGCTAGCAGGCTGGGTGCAGGATTTGTAAAGGCAAGGAAGAGCGTATATAGCTACCGAAGTCATTAGAGGAGTCCAGGGAAAAGTGTATCCTAGGGCTCTAGACATGAATAATATGAATAACAGTTTATGATATGACTAGCTAGATTAAGCCCTTTAATCCACTTAAGGAGTCTAAGGTCTGTTATTCCCTACCGCCAGGCACTGCCCTGGTATTATTTTTGGATTGAGTAGAAATTTGTCCTGGACTCCTAGGGTCCTTGTAAGTAAGTTGGGATACTCCAGGACAAGAGGTAGCACTCGTTGTACCTCTTCCAAGACATGTTTATTAATATCCGTTCTATAATTAGTTTCTAATTTGAAGCGTAAAGCCACACTACACTTGTAACGACTCCTAATATTTCGCACTATGGACATGCATATAATGTATTTAGAAGTAAAATATGACGCAAATTTGACGAATTCACGTATACAAGAAATATTCGATTAATTCATATTTCGTGATGACTGAAATGATTCAACGCATTTCATAATGTCTATGATTTCATTATCTGATATTTAAGTATTAAGAAATGAGTAATATAGAGCTATATTGGCTCGTTGTTTCGTGTTGATATTGGCGCTTCACACCTCGAGGTATACTTCAGCTGAACATGACCGTATTTACTATTACATAATTATTATATAGTTAGATCAATTTAATATTTTTATGTTTATAAACAGCCATAATTAATTAATTAATATTAAATATTATGTCATATAATGGATTATCGTGTTTATTCGTGAAGCGATTATTCAATCTAAGTACAGCTGGACTAACAACAGTAGGTTAACACCCCTGTTTTGACCAAGAGGCAAAATTGTTTTATCAGAGCCTTAGGAGCCGGTATCAGGGTTCTATCTATTTTTTATCTTCTGTATTAATTTTGTATCCTGGAAATAATTTGTATTTTAGAAAATAGATCTAATATCGTGTGTTTATTACTTCAAAGGTTGCATGACTTATAAATGTATCAAGCTGTTATGATTTTATTCCTGAAAGGTGCAAAAATTTTAAATCCTTTAAAGGCCGGTGCGGCAGGCGCGGCGGTTGTTGCGTCAAAAATTTATTGCTTCCCTACGTCCCTGTTTTATTTTACATATTATTTATTTCTCGAAAATAAACATGCGTATGCTAGGAGAGTAGAGCTGCAAATTGGCCATGGGTCATGACCCTTAAATAATTCTATGCATACACTAAATTTGGAAATTAATTATAATTTTGCTTAATTATATGATTACGTAACGTTTCAACGTCTCCTATTTAAGTGTACGTCCTAAAAGAATGATATTTAAGGGACGCGATTTTCGTAGATAATAATCTAAGAAATAAGAATCATGCAAGTATTATCTGATAATAATTCCCATACATCATACATGTATATACAACATCAAAACTAAGTTATATTCACAACTCTAATGAAGCAACCGCCAAGGATTTGAAGTTAGCTGAGTAAATATTTATGAAATATAAGTATACATTACGTAGTGATTGTATTCTTCTTAACGATTATTAGATAAGTTTCGTGTATAGTAAATCTGTGGTTTTATATTAGATGTAACCAACTTTAGGAGTTACATAACTTAGTCTGTGAAATTCAGTATTATATTGGCTGACTTTACAAGATTGATAGTAATAACTAGTATAGATATACGTCATTTGTTAGTAGTAGCATATGATCATTACACGCTATAATGAGATACTCACCTTCTTGAAAATACTTGTCGCATCCATCTCTTCAGAAGTCCGCTCTTTCTCTAAATACCATATCTTGGCTAGGGTCTGCCAGTCACAAATCTGAAATTTACCTCTCTTAGCCTCTAACCATCTATTCAAGGAATTGATATTATAAGTACAGTCAGGGTCACTTATAGTGAACCCCCGCGAGACTCTTATTATTTGTCATAGTAATCAGGTTTATAATAAGAGATCAATACTGTACACTACGTAGTAGCTTTGTATCTAGATTATTCATTATAGGATATATATTCATATCAAAGATTTAAGAGGAAGGTCACTAATTATTAGAACATCATTCAGAGATAATATCACGGGGGAATTGTGTACATACAGTGTGTAAGAGATTATAGTTGGTTAATGTATTCATACGCTACACACATATGACGTCATACACAGACTATCTGTATCAGTGCCTGTTATGAATAACATATTTATTCGCTTGTATGTTATAGAAAGTAATCTTTATATACTATTCCTCTTTATGCAATATGGATGAGATATCAGCTGATCTCTGTAATTAGTCTCTGTTCCTGTGTACATCAGCTAGATTTATTTATTTCTATTTATCATCATTTGATAGGTTTTGGCTTATTATATAGTCGTGTACTATGGATACTTATAATTCACATTCCTGATTGCCTCGTTATAAATTGATAAAATTTCCCTAATTTCCTTAGATAAGCTATCTAACTAATCTGCTTATCATTGCTCATATACTACTGAATATTATTATTGTAAATCTGACTCTTTAGTTTGATATAAATTCTGTTCTTGATCCTGTTTCTATAACTCTACCAGATTGCAATACACATGAGTGTACACGACAGTGTGACACAATATACGTAATAGCATGATATAACTTTGGATGCACCATTAAACTTGGCAAATAAATTCAATTATTTTGGCAACTGCACTGAAAATTCTATTATTCTGGCAAACAAAGCAATTAATTTGACAAATGGTTAAAATTATAGGCAATGGTGTTTTGCCAAAAAAAGAAGTGGGGGGGCGCTCTCTTTTCAAATTTAGCATTTTCTTAGAAAACATAGGTGAAAACGGCCCCCAATAATGAAGTGGGTGCGCCATACCTCCCACCTGCGTGCTCCCTCCAAAATACCACTGATTATTATTATATATAGCGGTGTGTTTATATTTGTATCAGATAAAAAACAACTGCGTGAAACATACCTTGTAAATGCCTAAATGCTATGTATATTATTCAAATATACTTCCAAACTGGGTTTTCTTCAACTATCTGACTATTGCTACCCCTTATTTGAGTATCTGATGCACTCCGATGATTTCTTAGCCAACATCTAGCATAATCGCTAGGATCCCATATAGAAAGTGGAGGGCCATTAAGTTTAATGAATAGAAGGG